>JAQFZJ010000359.1:0-31604 GCA_034695645.1 Folsomia fimetaria
TTTGTATTGTAACTTCAAAATAGAGTTTACAACATTTTTATATAAGCATGTCATTGTAAATTGCCACGAACATGTAGCACTTGACAGTCTGCTTCAATTATGAATCATCATCAGTTCCGCTGCCATGTAAATATGTCAGTCAGTCACTCAGCCATCCTGTCCCATTTCGCCACGAGGACATTATGAAGGCAAAGAGCAAACATGTTGAGCCGTATGTCGGAAGGCAGAGGTTTTTGGTTACGTGTCCGATTCTTTCCACACTTTTGACTAATTGGTGTTCACTTCTTATTTACTTTGGCTTCCGTGTGGGTTTCATATTGGGTGGTACGGTGTAATAAGAAGGAGTACACTGAGCACCTGTTTATTTTGAAAATAATCTCCGGAAAACTAAATCAAACTGACGAACCAACTCATTAAGTTGTTCGTTTCCTAGTTCCTGTCTGTCTACTCCTGTTCTCATTGCTTTCACTCAAGGCGGCGAAGTGAGTGGCGATTCGATGTTATGTCAATGTTGATGAATACTCCAAAGTACTAGAATTTTCTGGACGATTTTGAAGCATTCGTTTACCAATAAGGGAAGTGTAATTGAGAGCGTCTTTTTCCTTTTTACATCAGTTGTTCAGAATAATATTTAAGTGGTATACACAACACACATACATATGCCATAATTTAACATCAACGTTTGGGTTAGTTAAGTTCACTTTTACTCGATCACTTGAGGTCCTCAAGTTGAGGAAACTCGTAGCAATTACTATTTTGTCGTGAAAGTTAGAGTGAGAGTTGTCTAAAATCAGACTTACAACAGAACTATAAACATCTCTTTTGTATTTCTCGAGAATAATGGCATCGCATTAAGAAGCTCAAAGTTTACTTGCTGAACCGAATCACGTTCATTGTTTATGAGTCTATGAATTTCGCAAATCTCTCCTCGCACTGGTGAACCCTCTTTGTTATGCTCTTGATTCATAATATCCAACAAATAAATCAACTTATGCAGTCACTGTTTCCAATCACTTTTATTCCCTTCATCATCCACTCCCAACTTAGCAATTAATTAATAACTTTCAAGAAATCGAATCATCATGACTCAGTCAAAGAAAGTCTGATGTTTCATTACTCAATTTCTTAATACTTGCTGATTGCTATATTTGATTTGATGAATTCTGACCATATCTTTAACATGATACAAGCTTGGTTTAGAAAGTCATTATTATGAAATAAATTATACTACATATTTCGGGATGCAAATATTGTGTAATAAAAGTCTATAATTTACAGAAGAGTGGGAAATCTTCTCCATCCCGAAAGGTGCGTCTTTATGGACAATTCTAATGTGGACAGTAACTTGGCCTGCTCGTTGTATCCTTCGAATTACAATTCCGGATTGCAGAGAAGCAGGATGGCGTTCGTGGTACATGCTCACGTTTCTTATGTGCATTGTTTGGATTGCGTCGCTCTCCTACGTCGTTTCTTGGATGATGACTATAATCGGTATGCAATGTAAAAGTTATACAAAATGTTCATGAAACTTCTGCGTGAAAGCTGTTGTTCGTCATCCCACACCCTTTTTCTCACAAATTGCATTTTAATTGGGGCAGAAGGTCGCAAACAAACCCACATCATTATCCGCCTCATTAATTTCAAATCATCACTTGGCATCTATCCTCCATTCAGAATGTATCTACTGGTGATTATACGGAGGGAAGAATCCTTTGGCCTTGATACCGCCTACATATTCTCACACTGCTTTCTCTTCTTTATGCATGATAATGAATATCGGCGGAAGTCATTATACAGATTTGTAATTATAATAATTCTGCTTGCTCCTCCTGCTTAGATGTATTGAACAGTCGTGGAGAAATAATTTTAGACATTGGAAAGTTTGACGAAAATACTTGAACTTAACAACACGAAGGTAAAAGGGAAAGAGTTCTTTGTAGTCGTGTCGTGTATTCTCCATTGACTATCATCATCCAATCCATCCGTATAGTAAATATCAGAGGAACTTTCTGTTCCCAAGAATATTAGATTAGATTTACAATGCCCTGAGCCCCGAAATTGTTTGATCAGATTTCTCCGCAAATTTAGACGCTTCTTCTTATCTCCTCCTCATTCTCCTTTTGGTCCGATTGGAGATACGACAGATCAAACTTTGGCTGAATTATTAAATTATTTGGGTCTCACGGGCAGTCAGTCAGACTTCCCTCTCCATCCGTCCACTCACTTACTTCTCACAAACAGCTTGACTTTTGGAGAAAGCAGATTGAGCTCTATCCAAAATTAGGTTGGGTGGTCCTGGCTCTATTCCAAACTTTCACCACCAAGTGGGCATAAAATATGTCTCTAAATTTTTGTAAAAACGTGAAGAAATGTTGAATTGATGTGGTGGATTATGCCAAATTTCAGTTTTGAACGCATGCAATCTATATAAACCATTCGCAATTGCATGTTGTTCATGTCGGATGTGATGCGAGGGTTGAGTGAAAGTGGTGGTGGTGAAAGCAACTGAGCATTCAACAGAGAAGATATACTAGGCGGAAGATGCCCTCTAGGTGGTACGTAGTAGTCCTGGTGCTATCCGAGATAATAATTTATTCGCGTGGGATAAACAATAGACTGGTGGAATAAATTATTGTTCCCAGGAAATGCACGCGGTAGGTCGTCGGCTGCATGAGGCTATGATAGGAAACAGAATTATGTATTATGGGATTTTATACAAAGGTGTAAATTTGATGGCTAGTGGGAAAATGCAAGCCACATTCCTATTAATACATTCGGACTCTTGGTTGCTCATCCTCTTTGATAACCAAATAACAAAAGTATATGAAATTGAAATCAATTGGAATTTGGTATTCTATTGATCACAACCATACGCAATAATAGATTACATTTTCTCATTAGAACAATTTAACTGGGTTTCAACACGGCAAAAGGCAAATATACCATTTAAGTTATTTGCATGATGGGATTTGTGTTTTAGTTTAAACTTCATCAAAAATTTATTAACTAGATCAATCATCCGTTTGCCATACAAAATATAATTCAATAATATCTTTACCAATGAAAAACAATGAAAGTTGAATTAGGTACTTTAACAATTGCCTTTCATGTTCTTCTATACAAATCTAATCAAATTCTGTGGTTATTGCTTCCGTCTAAATATGACAACGAAAAGGTGGGATTGGATGGGATTATCACAAACCGCTGAAAGTTTGTCATTTTATTAGAAATTCGTAGCGAACAGAAGAACCGACCGACCGACCTTTTATGGGAGGAGGTCCATGTTGTGCATTGTTGTCATGTCCGCCCATTGTTGATTGTGTTGCGGTGCAGGCTTTGTGTCCTTTTGTGCAGACATCACTTTCCGCCCTGTATTATGTTTTCCCAGTCAACCGCAGCTTGGTTGCGGAGAAAGTTGTGAAATTCCATATCTTAATTTATTTCTATTCATATGCAAAGTTTATATTCCAAGCTATCCACGCTTCTTCACCCATGCAAATTTTGAACTTTGATGTATTGATGTCTTCCATAATTAATTTTTATTGCAAATGCCACGTCTCAAACTCACCAAATGTTGTCAAATATTGTCCTTCGCTTCTCAAAATACTCGTGAAACAATGGAGTAAGTTGGATAAACACTTATCTCAAGTGAATGTCATCCGTTCTGCACTTCTCTGCTGTCTTCACTCCACTAGTCAGACATGTTGAGGAGGGTGTCTGTCTGTTATCTTCTCCAGGTTTCCTCCAAGTATATGTGGTGTAATGTAATGTATGCACGCTTTTCTCAAGATGTTAAAGCTTTTTGTCTAATGATCACCTTCCTCCATGTTTCCTTTCCTGACAGCTTGGGGACTTGTATTTGCACTATAATCAATATTTCTTTTGCTTTATGCATATGTCAACCGTGTGAATGAATTGTGGTGGGTGGGAGGGATGGGGAACATGTTTACTTTATTTTGTCAAGATAGTAGTTGAACCTCTTAACAAATTGACTATTCTATTGAGGAGTAAATATATATTAAGGTGAAGAGGATGAGGAGAGATCCATTTGCATAATTTGTTTAAAAACTTTGCCCTCGTGTTGTGCGATGTGGTTTAATTTCGTAAATTCGTGATTTGGTAAATAAGATACACACACACACACACATAATTGAGGAACGGATTTATTTTAAAGGAGTTTTACATTTTAACCATATTAATAATTCTAGATTAAAGTATTTTATGTTAAAGAGTAAAAAAAGAGTCAAGTTGATGCTAAGAAGACGTATGTAACGGTCCCGGATGACTGTGGTGGTAAATGTCATGTTTGTCGTGTTCGTGAACTGTCCAAATATTTATTTTGCATTAGAATTATACCCAAACGATAGAAATATTTGAAAGTTATTGCCTTCTGTTTATTTTCTTTCCCTTCTTTTTTTCCAGGACACACACTTGGCATTCCCGATTCTGTGATGGGGCTTACTTTCATCGCTGCAGGAACTTCGGTATAAGCAGCCGAGTTATAGTTTATGTATATGTTCATATAACCAAATTGCTATAAATTTTTAATGCAGGTGCCTGAGGCGGTATCATCTGTGATTGTGGCGAGACAAGGTGAGTGGATCCCCTGTGTGAAGTAGCCTGTGTATTATTTATGCGTGCATCCGGAAACAGTTTACAGATGCACAATATTTGCACTGTTTGAAAAATGATGACATTCCAACGAAAGGGAGATCAAATATTCTATGTACATACAGACGACAACGACTTTCTCCTTCTCTGTGTGACGTTATAAGCCCTTTGTTTGGTTCTTTACACAACACAGGACAACCTCACCAAACCCACCATGAATGATGGTGGATGTATATAACATCCAATCTTACGTGCAGTATATTATAATATCGGTGGCAGTGTGGCAGTACAGTTTGCATGTCGTGTTGTTGGGGAAAGTGAAAATTAATATGGGCTTTGTCATGCAAATCCACTCGGTGTTTCGTGGGTGGAGAGAAAGGTTTCTTTATTAGGGGCGAGAGTTTTCATCCCATGACTGACAACTCTTTTAATAATAATCATCCTTTACTTTTACCAGGTTTGGGCACCATGAGCATCTCCAACAGCATCGGTATGTAAAATATCCTATATTTCTAATATATACAGAATATTTACAGGATTTATTTACAGGATCCAACACCTTTGACATTTTAATGTGTTTGGGACTACCCTGGCTGATACAGGGCTCACTTATCGCTTCAGACCCTATTAAGAACTACATTCAAATAAACTCTGGAGGGTTGGAATATTCTGCCATGATTTTGATGGTGTCTCTTGTCCTCCTTTACGGCACTTTGGCAGCCAATAAATTCTACTTGGATAAAAAAGTTGGATTTTCGGCATTGGCAATGTATGCAGGGTTTCTTGTGTTCGCCTCTTTGATGGAATTAAATGTATTTACCACTGTGAATCTACCCACGTGTGAAATTTTCGAAAAGTGATCACGATATGATTTAAAGTAATACAATAATCATATAAATTCAAATTACTGTATAATGCACGAATTTTATGATACTAATTATAGACGAAATAAGAAACAGTATATGTTATATGTAAATAAAATTGTTTACAAGGCATTCCTCTCGAGTCCAGTCGGTCCGAAATGAGTTTGTTGCATAATGAACTTTTTAGGGTTACATCATTTAATTCATTCAGTTGTTACAGACATGCATCATTGCATTGCATCCATTCTGTAATCTAACCTTTAGTATTTCAAGCTGAGGGATACTCCTCAACCCACGTATTTGTATTTACTGAGTTGGTTTAGAAAATACTTGTGTTTTTGTTGTTGTTCCTTTGTCGGGAAAAGATGAGATGGATTTCATCCTCTGCTTCCCTTATGCATGCTTACTTACACAGATCCCTTTCCCTTAATGATCCTGGTACTTGTCAGTAAAGAGTGAAGGCAATAAAGGTATTCTTATTCTTCTCTATTCTATATCAGTAGGAATGAGGAATCATGAGATGATATACATTGAACCCACCTGTTTATTTAATCTTCATCCATCTTTCCAGCAAAGTAGACCACTAAATAAGTCCTTATTGTTCTTCTTGTCTTGAGATTATAGCAACCGAATTACATAATAATGCTAACCTTTGTGTTGGTTAACTTGGTTAACTTGTGAGTGAATTGTTGTGAGCTGTGCAAATGAAGTTGGATTTGTTTTACTCCATCTACTGTTTCTTTTCCTTGTGTAATTACCCCCGTTTACTTTTCTATCTCACCTTCCATTATGCAGAGTTTATTATTATTTATCCACCTATCGTCGCCGGAAATGGAGACAACAATTTCACCTGGGAAGACTCCAACCATGATGGCATTCTCATAACCAGTAATGACAATATAAACCTTTGCAAAGACGACAATTTGAATTCAAACTGCGCACAGAATGAGACACAGGTATACAATGAATGTGCTTGTTTAATGCAATAAACACAACTAATTTGCATATTTTCTTTACTTTCCCCCATATTAAATTCAGTATACCGCTTTTGTACAGGAAACTGGTAGCAATAATAATAGTAACACAGATCCCAGGACAGAGGAAAGCAGTTCTGGTGGATTGCAATCTGCAGTGGAGTTTGGAATCCACTTGAGTTTTAAAGAGTGCCAACACCGGTTCACTTGGAGTCGTTGGAATTGCTCCGAGAAGGATTGGCTAGCAAATACGGGTTTGTGTCCAGCATAGCTTTAAAGGAAATGTTTTAGACAACAGAGAAATTCTTGGTATAACTTGTTATCTTTGAACCAATTAAGGAACCAAAGAGAATGCTTATGTTACTGCCACCACTGCTGCAGCTGTCACCTACTCCATTGCAAAAGTAAGGATAATTTTGCACACGGTATTTGTACAAGATTTGCTATGTCCTGAATTTCTTGTTGTTAGGGTTGTGCCAGGGGAGACATTCAATTTTGTGGGTGTGCCCCACCAATGACAATCTCATCAGGTGGCGGCGGTGGTGGCAATGATGCTTCATCTGGTATTCTGTCATCATCTCATCTTCACCAAGGTGGATATTGGAGATGGGGAGGTTGCTCAGCAGACGTCGATTTTGCCATAAAGTTAGCTCGAAGATCAAAACATAAAACAACAACACCCAAAAAATCTTATCCATCAAATAATGCGATTGAGAAAGATGTTCTTCATGCAGTCATGACACACAACAGAAGAGTTGGTAGAAATGTGAGTCAAATGATGAAATCTGTTGTTTTGAATATTATAAAAATGAATCACTGCTTAATGGCTGAAACAAAGCTTGTCAAGTGTAGAAATAATAAATAACGATATCCTGTTTATCACTCTCAGACTGACAAATTTAATGCTATTGGCATTAAATATTATAATTGCAAAGCTTTGAATTAAACTTGAATTATTTGTATTTGTTATTAGATTGTTCAAAAAAGCTTGGACACGGATTGTAAGTGCCACGGAGTAAGCGGAAGTTGCACGCTAAAAACATGTTGGATGAAATTGCCCCAATTTGGAAAAATTGGAAGAATGGTTTTCAATCTGTATAAGAAATCCAGTCTAGTAATTCCTGACAATTCAGATCTGAAGCATATGACAAGCAAAAAGGTTCGTTGGCTCTAATTAGAATAAATAAGTACAATTTTCATTTTAATAATTTAAACTAGAATTAATAATGAAATACTAGAGATCAAATTCATCACCTACCTCAAAACGACGCGTTCATTTAAAAATATCAGAACATGGGGAAAAACCTTTGATCACAGAGTTGGTACATCTGATCAGTCCACCCACCTACTGCGACCATGAGGAATCGCACCCTGGTACCAAAGGACGCCGCTGTCTTCGGTCGTCAGTTGAGTCCACCAATGAAAACTTAGGTGAAGGTTCGTGTTCTATTTTATGCTGCGGCCGAGGCTACAATACACACGTTACAACAAGGAGGTGGAAATGTAACTGCGTTTTTCACTGGTGCTGTGTCGTGGAGTGCCAAGATTGTCAAGAGAAGGTTCAAATCTACACTTGCAATTAGGAAAGGTCTAATTCATTTCCATTAGGAAACCATTTAGAAACAATATCATCTCATATTTTAGTAACAAGTTGTTCTTGAAAAATACTGTATATACTGAGTAAGGCCCTTCCTAAAAATAAACATTTCATTTGTTACACACAGCTTATACTTAAAAGTCTGTCCACTCGGCAAATCATTAAATTATTTATATACCATAAGTTACAGATTATAGAGATTTTCCATCTCAAACAGAGTGCACAATTTCTTCCACTTCTTTTTATATTTGTCTGGTTCCTTTCAAACAGAATCTCGGATTATCACTCGCATATAAACAATCACTTTTACATTCCATCCTCACCACGATCAGAGACGTTCACATCTTTTTTACAGTCCTATCCAGCTTCCAGCCAGGTTTTTCTTACCTGTTTAGAGATAATATGTATTCATGCACTTGCCTATTTCGGTGGCACAACCAGACAACCATGTCACAGACAAATCAAAAAATGTAGAGCTATAAATTCGACCAGATGCCCTATACTAAATATACGAATATCCCATCCCCACGATAACTATTCATCCACCCAACCAAACACTAAGCAGATGAGGGATTTCCTTCAGGAAATAAATAGCTTAAGAATCTTAAAACACTTTATTCCTTCCTCTAAAATATCCATGTGAATTCTTGAATCCGTTTAAGTACCCAGCCAACAACATCCCCACCATCTTCCTATAGGTTATGGCTGCATTACATCTCTCAAATAAATATAGTCGTACACAATTTACAAGTAAATGGAAACAGACAATATTCAAAGATAGATAAATACACAATTCATGAGTTGATTCTCCTTGCAAAATTTAGAATCCGGGGAAAGGTCCGTGCATGTAGTACTGCAAAGTTTGCAACTCAACCCGATCGAGGTAGGTGTATTGTGTCTCACTCCGAGAAAGTGTTCAGTCTCAACTCATCCTTCCACAGGGATGAGCTCTCTCTTATTTCTCTTTCCAGCTTTTATTCTCTATTAACTTTGCAAAACTTGCCAAATTTGTCATCATACAAATTTTAAAACAATCTTTGCAAATAACAAATCTTAAATCATACTAAACTTTTTCAAGCCTCAGTAGGATCCACCAACCTGTTGAGATTTAAAGCAAGTTTACTGAACCAAAAAAAAGTTGCTAATTCTATGTGTAAATTTGCTGTCGGCTTGTGGTTGATATTTGTTTAATTCTCCACCATACAGTACCCATATAAATATAAATAAAATACTTGTTACTTCTGTAATAACAACAACTCTTCTCACATTTCCATGTCCCATATCTCGTCTCGTGTATTAAGTTCATTCATACACTAGTAATCCAGCTGCTGTAGCGCAAATCCCTTCTGAACTTGCCAGTTACAAAATACATAAAATGACATTCTGTGTGACATTCCATGCCTTTGACTGTAATCCAATCCAGGTTGATTCGTTGGTTGATACAGAAAAATTCTCGTAGATTCCATTTCTGTGAGTGAGTGACATTATTATTTTCTTCTTTTTGTTTTAAAATTCAGAGTCGCTCTCTCTGACTCAAAAGAATACAGTAGAAGAGACACAGTGATCTCATATCACAAACTGAATTTTATTCATGCACTTTGCCTCATGCATGTTTAAGGTAAAGAGTGACAGTACAGTGGTTTGGACTGGTTGGCCGTGTAGTTGTGGGTGACACTACTGGATAGATATACAAGTGCTGTGTCCATTGAGGAAAACAACAGGTTGCACTTTCACTTGGTAGAGAAGTAAGGTGAAATCAGACAAAATGGAACCCACTTTCTGATCTTAAGATGAGAGAAAATTCTCCATTTACCCCGAAGACCTCATCCAGTGTGACTTAAGATCTCTTGCACTGCAGATAATGATACGACTGTATAACACAATATTTCTGTATCAACGTTATAAATAGGGTCACCATTTCCATAAGGTAATTAATATATTCTATAATTCTATAATTTTAAGTTTTTTTAAAATTTAGCAACATTTTTTGATGATGACGTTAAACAATTAAGTATGGTAATACAATCAACATTTTATGACGGTATGCATATACATATCAGCGGTAATGCATCACCAGGTTTGCTGCTCAATATGCATGGACGAGGTTAAAATTAAGGCAATTATGTGAATGGCATGAGGTTGTTACGAGGTTATGGTTCATTACCCAGCTTCCTTTTTTAACTTTCTCCATGAAAAGTTGAGATAAAAGGGAGAGAACTTGTCACTTATTAATGATCATTGTGGAAAGTAGTCGCTTGCAGGTGGATTAGAGGTTTATATAGCTCCCTTGAAGAAAGGAGGGTTTAGTGGCAGAGGTGAAGGAATGATTCGGAGAAAAAAGCATAAAAAAGTTCCAAAGATAATCTCCAGCGACACTACTACTCGTATGTACTCTTACTATAAATGTATGTGAAGCGCAATCACATCCATAGCAAATGCTAACCAACCGCAGTCCAACCCAGAGAACCTCGACCAAAGTGACAGCCAAGATTTAATTAAGGATGAGGATGAAACGTGAGATAAGACGACGCAATAAATGCAATTAATTATATGGCTGACCATCACAAACGACAGGAATCTGATCAGACGCCTAAATGTGTGAAAATGTCTTTATATATAACTACTAAATATGTGAAGTCCATATGCCACGTATTAAATAAAGCAGTACAAATGCTTCTTTTCGTCAATTTTTGTTCAACTTTTATATATGCTTAAAAATCGCGGAAATATTCTTGGAGTTTATTTTCAACTACAGGAAAAACAATTCCGCTTATCTTGTCGTCACCATCTACAAAGCCCAAAGTTCTGTTCAAACTTAAATTAGGTTGCAAGTAAGAACGAACCAGAGGAAACTCGCAAGTTCACAATTACGGAGATTAAGAGAATCTGAGAAAATTCTCTGGGTTTTAATTGTCCAACACCACCAAACCGCAACAACCATGATAGCAGATTATGTACGATGGGGTCGAGTTTGGATCATTAAAAGGCGCAACGGACTGGAACTTGGCTTATCTTCTTGTCCTCATAATTTCAATAACTTTATTCTGCTCTCTTGCTACATTGAACTAGTTAGCCGTATATGTATGTCTTGGGGACTGTATGTAGTACAAGGCTTTCTTTTGTCTAGTTTAGTTCACTGTCCTAAAATTCCATGATACATACACTAAAGTAACTACTACAAACAAACTATGGAATTAACGCACTAGCGAAATAAGAAAAGAACGATACAGAGGGATTTGCTACACTTTAGTAATTTTCAATTTTAAGAAACCTGATTTGAATTTGAATTTCTTCGAGGTTTTAGCTTTTTTCTATTCATTCATACGACCACCATCACATTCATGCACACAGTATTGAACAATAGGCACTCTGCTCCCAAGGAATTTCAACACAGTTTACATTGTTCAAATTCTTCTCCAACGCCCAGAACATCCATTTAATTCAAGTGGAGAAAGTCTCAACTACAAAACTAACCAACTTTCTCTTGATGTATTGCATATTGCATTGGCACCATGCTCTCCTCTTCACTCTATTGTGAAATAATACCGGATTTGTGAAAACAAAGCCGAACTTCACACAAACAACAAAATCAAATCTACACTAACAAAGCCCATTATGATATAAATGTTTGACTTTCTCCGGCCAATAGTCCAGTCGGCTGACTGAGTGGGTAATGCCATTTCCTCAGTTTTTCTCCTACTTCTACAAATAATGTGTTGCTCCAGCTTCCTGTTAAATGTTTCAAATTGTGAAACACATTCCAATAGAACAATAAAGCATATACAGGGTCCTAGACAAGGTCTAGGAAAACTTCCATGGAAAATGAAGTTAATGGACCCTGAGCATATAGATAAAGTAGAATATAAAGCACAATATTATGGAATTACATATTGTTCCACCCCTTGAACCTTTAATGATATTTAATGTAATTTTGACTTAACTGCATGCATCACTCTCACTCACCATGTAGCAATTGAATAATGACAACTCGACAGCTTTATCAATAAATTTTCTATACTAATTAAATCAAGAAATATTATGGAGTTCTGATTTCATTCAATTTGATTTATAGAAATAGTTATGGAATATCGTGTAGTATTCTAAATTTCTTTATTTACTTACAACATATCTGTTATGCACCAAAGAAAATTCTTTGAGTGTTAAAGTCTTATTTAGGAAAAATTCTAAATAAAATATGCACAATTCTCACATTGAATAAAGCAATGACGATATTCTGAATGTTGTGATGAATAACATTTCTTGGAAAGTTGTATTTAATTCTTACTCGAAATGTCAATATTGCGTATGATGATGTACACATATCATCACAAACTTTCATTCAATCTCGTCCTCCTGTTTGAATACTCTTCTTTTCATCCTCTTCAATGTTGTTGGGTGGGTGGGAGAGGATGGCTGAATGTGAAATGAAAGGATACATAATGACTCAAGTTTGGTCATTAGCGTCGCCATCTCATCCCCATGCAACTCACAACATGTTGTAAGTTGAAGGCTGCATGAAATCAAGTCTGTCGAAATTGTGAACTGCCATTTATTTATCTGCCTCCAAGCAATCTCTCGACCACAAATCTTTGCCAAAGTAAAAGCTAAAAAGTGACATTTTCTAGTTAAAAGAAAAGCGCAATGTTTTTCCGTGCTTGTTATGTATTTTCAAGAACTTTTGAAGTTTGCTTAGAATTTAAATGAAAGAGTTTTCAGGATATGATGATGACTATTTTTATTTTATTCGGAAAGAAGGGAGGATATTACAGAGGAAGGAAACTGGTAGGGAATGAAACCACACAAATGGCTGACACATTCTTTCCCTGCATTATCAACATCCGCCTCAGTGGACTCTATTTTTCCACAGTTTTGACTACAATTTGTGATAAAAGTTTGGAAACTTTAGGGGTCAGTGGTGGATTGGATGCGATGCATGAATGGCCATCAATGATATTTTACATTACATAGTATCCTAAAAGCTTAATAGATAGTCAACAATTCCATTTAACATAGTGTCAATTTCTTTGAAAATTGTTTTAAGCTATGCCCGTTTTTTGCCTCAAGAATTTTTAGCAAATTTTATGAGTGCACCCCACCCATAAATTTGGGGATTCTGGTTTTTCTTTAAGTCCGTGACTGGCTAATCGACTTAATTTATGGTGCAACTCATCCTTCCGCAAGAGAGTAAATCATGTATTCTCCACATCTTGCGCTTATTACATATCGACTCTTCCATATTTATGGCTTCTGTGGCACACCATACGAATTACTTGCGGCATGCTTGGGTGAGAAATCAGGAAGAAAACCAACAACCGGCAAACTTCTTGGACATTTTTCTTTACTTTATTTAGTGAAACGAAAAGCAACATTTTTGTGAAAAGTTCTTTCACAAACAAACTTTAAGCGGGGATCAGCGAGCCGACTAACATCCTGTCAGGCTTTAAAATAGCAGTTTTCGAGTCTTCTGACAGTACAAGTACGGTCGCCATTACATAAGTTAATTGCAAATATCTTTCCAAAATCACAATATCTAATTTTACTGAATTTTTAAAAGTAAATGTCTTCGCTTTTGGAAGAGTTTGAATTCAATATTCATCCTCATAACATATTATGTATTATTATTAAGCTTTTTCTCTTCCAAGAGAAATATGATCCATGCACTCGAACAAAACACGATCCATTATTTTATTTACTTACTTTATTGGCAGCCGGATTAGGAAATAAAACTTCATAAAGCAACTCTGTAGGGCCTGTTGAGATGAGCTTTGACTTGAAAACTTATATCATAACCTATTGAACCAACCTTGTGATTTCATGTCGTTGTACATTTATGAGCGGACTAGACTTATGCAAAACTGGGTATTCTGTATGATTTGGCATGGTTTACAAGTATCAGTATAATTTAAATGTATCTTGTATAAAAATTACCTGATCCAAATTTTATTGAACCAGATAAGGCCACTTTTTACAGACAAAAACCTAATTGCAATTTTTATTAGTTTAACCGCAAGTTCAACACGATCTTAACTTTTATTGGATATAATATCTACATAAGGCTAAGTACCGTTCATTAAACATAACAATTTCTTGTGAAAACTTTTTTCCCACATGTAGGTAATTATGCATACGACACTTTCTGCACTATGCCGATTTCTAATAATTTTTATAAACGAAAGGACGGAACGACAGACTTATAATCATCTTGATGATGAGACCATCTCAACAGGCTCGGAAAGCAGCAGATCTTTTCTTTCATAAGTCGCTACTTATAATAAAGGTCTTGAGCAGCTTCTTAGCTACCAAGCAAATTGATCTGTATTGACAGGGAGGAGGATAACTATGTCTATCTGCAGGCAGGTGGAGCCGAGTCATATTTCCAGAAACTGGATGTTATATTATTCCAACTATTTCCAACCGGTGCAGTGTTAATACAGTGCCAACTTTAACTCATCTCTTTCTTTCTTTATCACATATTTGGGTGGATTGGGAGACGAAGCAGGTGCACTTTATTCTTTCCAATTCCTCCAAAACTTCTTAATAATATTTCGAACCAAGACTTTGGCGAATGAATCTCAGTTGAGTACAAAGTGTGAGCTGGAGTAAAGTGGAAGTGGAAGGAAGTAAAATAGAAAATAAATGTTGATTGACGTCAGAGATAGGAGTGTATGAAAAAATGTTGTCTATGCCTCATCCTCGTAAATAAATCCTATGTTTGCAAAAAGGTGGCAATTTCACACTACTTATTTACTAAAAGTAACTGTTACTCAAGGATATTCCTCCTTCTTTGAATGAATCCACACAAAGTTAAATCAACAAACATTTTTTTTAAACTCATGCTTGGCTGGCACATCCTGCTGGGTGCATGCATACAGGAATCAGTGCAAATCAAGGCTCACTCCGGCGACTGCTGCTACTTTTTATATTGAGAGAGAACCTTTGACAGAAAGCAGACATAATATTTATCTTTCAATTTAAAAATGTCATTGCCAAATTCCACGTGTAGGTATGAAATCACAGAAACAAGGATTTCTTTGTGTTGTTTTCTTCACAAGCATATATTTTGCTTGCTCTGTGTTGTGTGGCGATCAAATAAAATTTTACAAGGAAGGTAGAAAATTCAGCACGAAGGCAATCCTTTTGATTTTGGGAGTAAGCTGATCGACTGCGACTCTCGAAGAATGAGATCCATTTACTTATTGGTTGGTTGGGTGGGTTGTGTGTATTTTTCTTTTCTTGTTGACTTGACATTTGGGCGACAAAAGCCAAACCACATGCATCAAACTACAAAATATAAGACTGACTTTATGTGCTTCTCGAAAAAGAAGCTGGTTCATGTAACACAAAGCTACGAAAATTGCTTTTACACTTATTACAATATTTTCAACCCTTCATGCGTACTACTTGAGTTCATATTGGTATTAATAAACCACCTGTTTTTTTTCGGTTAGACTTTGCTGTGTAATAAACTTTTTGGTGTGTGTAAGTACTGCATGTGCAAAGAATGGTTGGTACATATGTGGTGAATCTCACGGTCACAACAACCTTTATAAAAAATTGATTAATCTTACGATGTCTGAATGTATCACTGGATCTGATTTCACAAAATACGTCTCCCACCGATCCACCAAGTACAGCCACCAACTTGAAGGTAATCCATCGGGTGGTTTGTTTACCGTTTGTAAAGGAAAGTGGGTGAAAGTGAGACAATCAATCCACTCCTTGTCTTTTTTCCTTCTTCCCCTTTTCTTCTTCAAAGACCGTGATTAATTATCCTTTTACCTTTACTTCTTCTTGTTCATTCTCCCCAAGGAAAAATCTATTCTTAAGCTTGGGAAGCAATAAAAGAGATGAGCTCAATTTCGTGGTAGGTGGATTGATGCTTAGTTGGTTAGTTTGTTGGTTGTGGGAGGTGGTTGCTCAACTGTTTTTCTTTGTAAAGTGAAAGTGCCAGTATAGCATTACGTGATCCCATTCCATTACAATTACAAACACTTTCTTCAATGTGAAGTTGAGTTTCGGACAAGCGACTGGGGAGAACTTGTTGTTAGTGAAGCAATCCTAACAAGAAAGGTGCTTATTGGTGTTACTATTGCTTGCTATACAGATAAGGCGGAACGAGTTACGTGACAGACATATTAGGATGTAGTTATGGGGTATCATAAAGTTTAATCGGCATAATGGTTGAGATTAAATTCCAAATTTATCGGACTTTGGCATCACTGCCTGGACTGAACACACTTTTTGGTAAGGAATCACTCACATAAAATAGCAATTTCAGCAAAACAAAATACTGTCAGAAAGATACTTTCTCAACATTTGTGTGAACTTGTTTTAAGCTGTCATTTCTTCTCAATCCTAATTTTGAGTAGGTTACAACAGTCTCGGTTTTGATAATGCTCCAACTCACAACACACGCTTCATTTAATTGTACTTTTGACTTTGTAGGTTAGGATGCAACAAGATATAAACGAACATATTATTATTGCACGCGTCCATCTGTCCTTGTCTTTGTTGCCGCGTGGTATTGTTCCAGCTTTATTGTTGTAGGGTTTGTTACAGGATACATCATGTCTAAAAGTTTCTTTGGAAGATTGATCCTCAAATCCAAAAATTCCTACAACCTACAGCTTTTTTCTCATGCCCCACCACATTACATACACATGTGCATCTTTGCCCAAAAGCTGAAGTTGATTGTTGACGTCGTCTATTTGTTTAAATGACACTGGCAGGATTTCCGCCTTCAATTCGATGCAATTTCAGCTACCATCCATTCAACAAACAACCCACAAATCAAAAGCAACAACAATAATTTCAACGAAATCTAAAACTTTACTTTCTCCTTTCTCAACTGGTCTCAAGTTAGTGGAGTGCAAAACATAAAAATCAAAAGCATTCTTTATTTGCCCTCTTCAAACCAAGGAAAATTTGACATAACAATCACCATTATTATTATGTTACGACTTCTCTTGGAACTTCCTCCAAAACGAGAAATTGCTGCACAAATAAATACAAATGGATTTGGCATTGCGTAGCTCGTATTTTATCCAGCAACAAATTTCTAATTGAGGTCATAAATGATTAATTTTCTGTACGTGACCAAAAGCTTGGTTAACTGTTTATGACAGACATAGACTTGGTGGGGGGACTGGGAAGGTTAGACCTGCGAGATGTGATGTGTTTAGTTTTTTATTACATTTATTTTATGTCTTCAGGGAAATATAATATGGTCCCCCATGTATTTGCGAAGGATGTGGTAATGAGTTCTCTCAGATAAAGAAGGAATTACAATATGCCACGTTATAGCAAATTATATCCGTTTTATTCTCATCGTTAAACCAATTTTATTCCGACAACGTCAGTAACTGCAGCGTAATATGGATTGGACTAGAGTTTCTTGATTGATGAGGGGACCATTCCGTTAATTAGGGAGTGACTTCAATTCAGTGCTTTACGACGTTGTACCACCCACCGCACCAACCATTTATCCTCAGAGTTAGTGAGAATTAGCCTATTCTGTTCATGTTCGTAGAGTTTTGTCACGTTTTAGGAAAATGAGGATAACCCTAAAACAAATCTGCCCATTTTCGATGGTGATGATTTTCAAAATTTTATCCTCTTTGTTTTTGGTAGAGGATCTCATACATAGATCAAGAAATGAGTTTGAGTTGGAGTTATGGGGGCCCTTAAGAGATTAATAAAATTGGACCTAGTTCCACAAGGAGTCACCTTTTTGGCAAAATGCCCCAACATCTGTTCCTACACAGACAGGTGACTCCATAAATCTTGAGAGTAGAAGAAAAACACTTTCACACTGCACCAAACCTAGACCATGCACCACCACAACTACTACCACCACCACTTGGGAAGTGTCGGATTAACGACTTTCCCCAAACCTCAGACCGCATCACCACCCTGCGTTTACTTTACTACGGAATTTAACAAAAAGGTTATATGAGCCGACTTAATTTTAGTTGTCACATTCCTCTTTCATCTGATTGGGCAACCAATTCAATGGGAAATTCTACAAAAGTGATAACTTTGTCTCCTTGATTTGACAAGAAAAAAAGGTTACATATCGCAAGTTTAAGAATGAGTTGAGAAAATGCATGCAGATTTCACGCAGCCATATTCGTAGGACCGGAAGTAATCCTAGACTATCTTTATTCATTCACTATTATAGCACACCTACCTTTATTTGCTTGTATGCCGCATCACATCAATCCTCCCTGGTTCCCTTCCTCATTTATTCATCCCAATGCAAACTAAGCAATTTGCTGATGGCACCCAGGCAGACTTTCACTTTCACCTCGGAACTGCATACACTGAGCGGATGTTGATTAATTTGGGGAATTTAGAGGTGATTGCTTCTGCTCTGATTTGTGGCTATGTGTGTGTGTGGGAAATTTATTAGCGTAATGGTTCCTCTGATTGGATATTAATGGATCACATCTCATCACATCACATCTGTTTCATAGGGACGTGCACAGCGGGGTCAAACTAGGAGAAAGTGAGGAGGATAAGAGAATCCAATCCGCTGGATGTGTGATTGTACCAGAAGAGCCAGCCAAGGTGGAATGGGAGCCATCCATCTCCACAACATGTAACAATGTCCATCCATCACTTTGCTCTTCTATAACCGAACACAAGATCCTTTTCTTCCCTGATATCATTTTACTGGAGAGACACACGCTAAATTCCTGATGCTATCAAAGCAGCATGGTTAGTTGCATCTGTGGCTTCCTATTGGTGAATAAAGGATGCACATTTCTTAAAGTTGTAGAACATTATAAGAAAAGGAAGTGGAGGAATGGAATAAGATGCTGTGTTATCCAAAAAGTTACATAATTTGACATCCAACATGGAAGGCAGGAATGAATGCTACTCCGATTATGAAGTAGGGAATGTTTATGCATAATTCAATATTGACTATTTTTCGACATGTCAGTTCATGTCAATTACAATTTATGTCCCATCACATTATGTAAAAGTGTTATTGTATGTGTAATTGCTTCATTATTTAGCTACACTATAATAATCTACTATTATGTAACCCTTAATTTATATTTTGTTCTGTATATATTTCAGAGCGATCTTCGGGCGATCGACTGGATGGACAAAATTTAAAAAAGTTAACAAATCCATAAATTAAATTCCAAACTCTCAAAATTAAAAACAATACGTGTGCTTAAATCAACCCAAAATGCGTCCTGTGTATTATTCACACTGAGAAACTGTAAAAATGTGGTATTCATGCACATTTCCGTTGCTTCTCCTTTTCATTGGGATAATTCCTCCTGGTGTGATTGGACGAACACCGCAGTTACCTGAAGGATGGAGCAGTCCTTTACTCTCTCATGTGACCGTCCCCCTCTTCGATAATGGCGGGGAAGAGGTACCCCTCTGTCGCCACAAGGTCTACATGCCCAGTCATCTATACGAGTGGGACACTTGTGCCTACTGCTATCGGTTGGTTCATGTTTTACATTTCAATACATTACAATAACTTATTGGAGCTTTTATTGGTGAAAGAGCGGAAGACAGTAAGATGTCAATTGCTTCCACGTATTATGCAATTTGTACTAATTTGACATTTAAAATTTTTTTTGCATGAAGTTACATGCACAACGTGTCCGTCACTTTTAGCAGTCCATCCAAAAAATTGCACACCTACCCCGTGTTCTGGACAATAGGAGGATCCACTTTCAAAATAATGGTGATGCGTGGAAGCAGCTCTCTGGTGAGGAACTTACATTTCTCATTTTATTTGTATTTTGTAATATTACTCATATCGCATCAAATATGTTCCCTATTCCCTTGAGAAGACAGTATTAATTTGCATACATAAACCTCAAATTGAGCAAAACCAGCCTCAATCTCTTGGATGTTTTGGCAGGGGAAAAGTTGTTATTAAAATTTAAGTGGCTCTTGTAGCTCGTTATTTTTCCAGTGTTATAGTTGGTTAGTAGTCCCTTCATATAATTGTATTGAGTTGACGGAAGAAGAACCCTCAATTTGGCAACCATATGCAGACAAGGTCGTCTGTGGGTGGAAGTAATGTAATGTGTTTGTTGAGATAAATAATGGATGAACCATTTGCCCAAAGTAGTAAGTGGCCATTTATTACCATTCATATCCACTCCATTATCTCGGGTGGGATGTTTTATCAACACGAACTGTACGCTTTCCAAACCCACGTACATAATAAGCAAACCACCATAATACTACATACGTCATGACATTCTAGATTATTATATTTCATTCATGAAACTTCAAAGTTGAGCCAAGAATTATGATGTTTTCAAGAGCCAAACTGTCCCATCAGAATTTCATAAAAAATACTGCTTCCAAGTCAAACGCCCCTACATATTCAAAGGTTTGCATTATAAAACTATTTAACAGTTGATCCATGAAAATTTCGCATCATATAATCATTAACATGTAAGGTTTCCTCTGGTATATGTAATTCCATATTGTCCAAATAGTATATATGCGCGGTGGGTTATGCTTCACAAAAGTCACATATGTAAAACGGAAATGGTATACTTATCCGGCCTCTCTCAACTTGGAAGCAGCTATGTATTTCTCTGAATATTTAGAACGTTGTTCTGCTTCTTATGGAATTGAATGACGACAGGGCGTACCCCGAACAAAAAACCAAGCCAAAAAGTATATTAAAGTTGGCTTTCTGTTTGTAATCCCATTTGTCGCTCTTGTTGTTGTTGAAATCACGAATCACCACAACCAACCCATTATACGAACTCATGATGATGACGAAATAGTTGTCTGAGTGAGTGGAGGAAATGACGGACGGGAAGGGAGACGCCAACAACTATCATCATTATTGGGTGGCAATGGCTTGATGACACTCGTAAAATAAAATAAACTGGGAATGCCCCCCATTACCCATTATCAGGAAAGGAAAGAAGGCTGGAACACAAAATAAATGTTGGTGACATTTGCACAATGAACCGAAATAAATGGAGGCAATTTTGTTAAGATGTTCAAGGAACAAAAAATTTGTAGTGTTTGAAATATTTATAATAACATTTCAATTGAAGGAAGAATCTAGGCCCCCGCGGTTTTTGCGGCGCAAAAATGGTTTACAAAAAAATGTTTCTGTTAATTTAAGAAATTGTTGAACCGAAATGATTAAAAAAGTTGTGAGTGGTTTGCGGTTCGCCACATATCTACCAATATCTCCAGAGGAATTCGGATGTTGTTTTCCCTTACTGAAATAGGTGATTATACGAATATTTAGGTATTAGTAATAGTAGATAGTAGTTACGCAATACAAATATTCGTATTAGATTTACAGTCAATTTCTTTCTCGTTTCAATTTCAATTCATTGCTTGATCCCGACTAAAAACAGTTAAATAAAATGTAGATAAACAGTGATACCTTATATTAAGGATTAGGTTAGTTCGGTAATGGATAACACAATTACTTGAAAACTTTATGTCACCAAAATGTTCAAGCATGCATATTGTTTACTTGTGCATTCTGTCTAATGAGTAATAAAAATCGATGGGAGTTAAGTATGGCATGCACACGAACTATTAAGGTCAGTCTGTCTTACATTTTCATATCTTCTCACTGAGGAGTTCCCAGACGAATGTAAAAGTCGAACCATGTCCAAATATTTACAGTTTAATGTATCAGACAAAATTCCTTGTAAATAGCTGAAATGCAGTGAATTACGCACAATAAATGGAACACTACAGGACACGACCATTCTTAAAAATCTTTTGCTAAGTCATAAACAAGTTTTATATCGGTGTCAAATGTCCTTTGCTCATTCTTCTTCCATATCTTTTACAATAGCGTTCATTCTCTTTCTCTTCAGGAAACTAAGAAAAGAAGAAAATACTAAAAATGTTGAACAATATACAACAGGAATCCAGAGAATGAACGAATGAGTGACTGATTTGACCTGATTTGATCCCATTTATTCAACTCGCTTCTTTTACTATTCGCACCCACCCGTATTATATACACTTCAGCATTCCATTCTTTCCTTCAACTCAGTTTTCTTTATTGGATTTCCTCCTCCATTATTTTAATGCATGCAACGGTGAGTGCTCACAGCTGAGTGAAATACCTTATAAATGACAAACTGACAATGTTGGAGTTGCTGTAATATTAATATTGTATCTCTGTTTTGTCTCAACATATTTATTTATTTACCAATTAATTCATATTTTGTTTATAGATCCTGGCTAACGCTTCCGATACCGAGAGCCCAGTTTGGGATACTTTTGCTACTGAAGGTGCAAAAAAGGATTGGGCAGATTGTTGCACAGCTGCCAAGGAATGTTGTCATCGCCAACTAAGCCAAGCTAAGGATTTTGGAGAGCCTGTGCTACGACGAGAAGGTACTTACTATGATGCAATGTTATGTGAATATGAGTGAATGAGAAAATCATTGACTCATATTCAACTAATTTGTGGCGTGTAATAGTAGTGAGTTGAGTTGTGCGAGGAAAGTAAACCTTGTTCACTCACTTTCTGAGCTTTCACTCTGTGCTCTTCGTTGAGATCACTCGAAATGCAATCCAACCCAGGTATTATATTATATATACACCTGTAAGCTGTAAAAGTTGGACAGTGCAAGTGATGATGGATAAATGTGGTGGTAGGACTGGTGTAGTAGACTCATGCTCATCATTCGATGTAGTTGAATATGATCTCATCTCAAAATTCCCTGTAGAGGGAAATAAATATAGAGAAATTTTGATATAGACATTAAGGACGACGGAAATGAGGAATTCATGCATCATTGCACCCAATCAGAATCAATATAACTAACTGTTGGTTATAGGAAGGAAGAAAATGATGAGATTAAGTGGCAGCACTACTGGATCCACCAGGATTTTGCAACATATGTTGGTTGTCCCTTTAATTAAATGTTGGTGTGATTTGCAGTGAATGGGTTTCAAGTAATTATAAAAATCTTTACAGAAGGGGTGTCCAGCAAATTGGGCGGATTATATTTTAGATAAGTGTAATTAGATAAGTAGCAATGAAAGACCCTCATTAGATTCGGATTAGGAGTGTTACATATTAGGTTTTCATTCATCAACACGACATCACCTCGTGCTTTGGCAGGGGTTGACAGAATATGTCCTTCCTCTGAATTAAGATTGTCGATCGTTCGCGGATTTTTGATAAATTTTGACAAATAGGAAATAGCACCTATTGATAAGTTGGCAGAATGCCTATCATAATAAAACAAATATTATTTGATAGCTGATCATCAGCCATCATCCGCTGATGGCACATTTTATGATTCTATATTGCGTCACATTAAGTTTTGGATGGATCTTTTATCTATACATCTCTTGAACTTTAACGAGACAGTAAATGTAAACGTCACTTGCCTAAGACATTATTAATATGCGATTAAGATAGATGCCGTACATGTATAAATATATATAGCAGGTAGCTGTACGATGTTTATTATTATCCACACTGAAAAAGTCATCACTTTACGTAGTCCTCATCCATCAATCATATTCCATATTCCTGGTTTTCATTTTGACTTTATACTTGTACATCTTCCACCATTTCCGTAATTGGCCAACAAACAGAGCGACATGTGACATGATGAGTTGATGTCTGTGTGTGGGATGGGGATGTATTACTCAATCCAGATTTATGGCTTCTTCTCCCAAGAGAGGGGATAACATAACGTAACGTCACGGACAAAGTTGGAGGTAATTCTCATAAATACAACTGAATGTGGTCTTGTCGGGTCCATGCTTCTCATGTCAAGAAATACTTATGTAGTTGTGCGTCAGTCAGTTCAGTCCAAGTAAATAAAGTCAGTGTAGTGAGGAGACGTTTCATTCGTGGCCAGGTTGCACACGAAAGGCCAACGTTTCTTTTATTTTTATTTGGTCGTGTGGGCACAGTTCTATAACACGCACAACCCAAAGTCTAAAAATTGGAGGCCCAAGTTGGATGCAAAGAATTCAATACAAAGTGATGCGTAAGCGTATTTTGGTGAAAGTAGCTACTTGTTTGCATGAGAAATGTTGTTGGGTGATTGCTCCGAGAAATAAGTCTCATTTTCCAGTTGGACTTCACCTTCACTTGTGAAAGTAAACAAGCAGCAGCATCCGGCAAGGTTTTCAATGTTTGTTTGTTGGACAAAGTTCCTTTCCAACCAACAAAGTCAGCAGCAGCAGCAGCTCGCTTGTTTACTTGAGTTGTGCCTAGAAAATATCTGGGCCGGAATTAGAAGTCAATTCAGTAACGTCTTTGCAAGGTGGGGAAAGTAGGACGAAGAAAAGATATATGCGGATGGGGATGTTTGTTCGGTTAGTTAGCTGCTGTCGTAGTGAAAGTTGACGTTAATGAATCGATCCGTTGCTATGGAAACTAATAGAGCGAGGATTACAAAATTTAGCAGTTTATTCTGGGCCTCTCTCTCTATATATGTGTCATTGCTGAACTAAAGCTGTATGGTTGGCATTTAAATAAGTATTTGAGGCTGAACATCTCAACCACATTGCTATTTGAGCGTGGTTGAACGAAAGTTATGGAATGACAGGAAATATTCACTTTGGGAACTTCCTTAGCAATTATAGCTTCAAACAATTTGCAAAGGTTTGTCAGCATTGCAAGAAATGTGATCATCAAGTCGTGGTGATATTGTTAGCCAAGGTGTCGTGTCAGGAGGTGCTAAGCTTTCTCCAAACTTTCTCCACCAAAAAGGTGTCAAAACTTTTGCACTACTACATGCACACCTTCCCTTGTGCCCTGGCTTCAAAAACTTATTTTCCAACTTCCGATTCTGCTGCTTCTGTTTGTTTGGGTATCAAATTCCCCATTGTCAACTTGCCTTCCTTATTTCCACTGCTGCATTATGTACTCTTAACTAACAGCAGTCTACTACACTGCTGGTGAAAGTCTACATTTACATTAGTGAAGAAACTTGTAATAACTTGAATAATAGATTGAATAGAATCTATCGTTGTATTTGTATTCGGTTTATGCAACACCATCGTCTGTTCCAACTAGCTCAATTTACTGCACCATTCAATTTCGTATTTTATAAGCTCGTATGTTATTAAGATAAAAAGTCTGTGCGCTCTTCTAGACTTCTGCATATACTCTGCATGGTTGAGAATCTTTTCTGATATAAAAATGGAGCATACAATTTAATACAACTCACGCACCATTGAGTCTTGTACTAGATTTGATATTTGTTTCAGTTTAACAATTTCAGAAAATTGATTTAAACCCACCAAGTTTTATTCCAACAAGCATTTCTCCACACTTCTTCTCTTGAACTATCTACATTGTATATATAATAACTGCATGTTTTATTGTGGCAAAGATCTTGTTGATCCTGTTCCGGGACATTACGGGTCAATTATGCCACTTTACGTTGCCCTGCCCCCTAACCCAAGCACTTTGTCATATCATCATCATCCGCATCACGGTATCATGGTGCGTGTGAGTCTAGAGAGGCCGTTTATTTTATGAACCGCTCTCCACCAAGAGACAACCCAATGGCCCGTTTTTATTTATTTCGTCAACCCCACAGCCAAAAACACACCACTTTATCCTACATCCTTCCTTCCATGAGACCAACCAAATCTTATTCTTCCTTGGAAATTCCTCCACAACCCACAAAGATTGCATCGGTTTTCTTTTGAAATTTATCCTTGGTTCAGAGTAAAGGGGGCCTCAAATATTTCGTGCATGAGAGTTAAAAAATGTCAACTATTATCCAAATCAAACCCATGAAGCATACATCTCGGAATTAATTAATGTTTGACACTAATTTCTCGAGTTTTCAATTTTCGTTATGAGGAATAATTGAAATGGTGAAAATATGAGAATTAATAAAACTACACAGAAGTTCAAAATGTGGGTTAAATCCAGCTTGGACTTTGAAATATATACAAATGCGATGTAGGAACCAGACACCACCCAACCACCCACTTATTTCCATGTAAATCCCCCTTGGCTGGATTTTATCGCCCGTAAACTAAGCCATCTGAATCCTATCCAATTCGTGTTTCATAATAATAATCATGCATTCACTAACCATCACATCACATTATTCACCTCTTGTTCACTTTTCCTCCAGATATGACGCCACCTTTAAAATAATCAATTTCAGTACGAAAAAACACCCACGCCCAATGTGCACGCTCTTTTACAATGCTATGTATGTACCCATATACATATAGTAACCATTCTGTTGAGCCACCGTTGCTATTGTGCAAGCAGGATTATGCCCCCGAGAAAAATTTGTTTTATTCCAGCCCAGAATATTTTATTCGCTTTCTTTTATGTTTTCCTTATGATATGAATTCCACCAGTTTCTCTACATAAACCTGTGTTTTTGACTCATTTTATGTAGAATGACAGCCTGATCTAGGCACTCATTCTCTACATATGCACTCTATACTCATTCTTCATCATTGTAATTACTTTGGCATCCATTTACAATTTCAAGGTTTTTGAGTTTAAAAAGTTGTTTCGCATGGTTGTATTTTGTATTTGTTTTTATATTTGTATTTGTATTTGAGGAAACTACCCATGATTCTGATGGATGAGATGTTTTGTTTCCACTCGTTCGGCTGAATGAGTTAGGTTATCTACTTTCACTCCCTTCCTGCTGCTGCCTGTTGGTGTCAATTGTCACTGTCAACAGCAGCAGCAGTGTCCATGTCCGCCCCAAGTGAATTAATGGCCGGTTGTCACTCTTCTTCCAATACACTCGCATCACACACTTTCCCTCCAGCATCCAACATACATATAGCATTCAACCAAGGACGATAAGATGAGCAGAAAGAGGAGCTAGTTCCTCCTGCTGCTGGACTAACTTTCTCCACGACGGAAGGAATCTCATCCTTTTATCGTAACCACTGGGGAATGTGCGATTCCTTTCTCTTCCAAGGCTATAAAATGTATTGCACTTTTTATTTTATTGTGCTACATTTTACTGAGGCTCAGGTGCAACTGTTGCAATTCATTAGTGTGCTTAATATAGTATCCTTTAATTGAATAGAGGAATTAACTATACAACTTTGTCTCATTTCTTCCCTTGCCCCACAATGGGGGCATATTATTGTTCTGTCGTAGTTATCCTTCTCTCACAAACCGTAAAGAGCATCATTGTTTTGACACCGATGCGACGTCATCCTCGAGCATCCTTTCTTTAACTTTGTCGTCCGGAAGATGAAATAACATCAATGACTAATTAGTAGAGTTTACAGCTTTGTCTTGTTTAACTTTAATTCTGTAATCAGCAGCAGAGGATGAACTCTTGAGGGCGGTGGCCAAGTTTGTTGTTACTTCTTGCCAAATTGATGAAACATTGATGCCCTCAAAGTTATGTGATAAATCACAAAGTTGTTCTGTGCAAGCCAATTCTTTAGATACTGATATATGCATGCCTGCCTGTCTCTCTTCCATTCCAGCCTATAATGCATATTAGGAAATAAAACCTAGGGATCTATGATTCAAATTGTACATTTTACTTTACTTCAAGAAGAGATGAGATGGATTCCCTCATCCCGTGAGAAATGAGATAATCAATAGCAATTTGCAACCTTGGAGCTGACATGAACATGGAGTTGCAATTTGTCTTTTGTGAAGAAGTGAGAGTGACACCATTAGGGCTGTTGGGTAGTATAGCTTGCTTTGTGCCAAAAACTGTTCAAAATACGCATTTCCCATGATATTAGCCTGACATATATAATATAGTTCTAAAATGCAGAAAAGCAGATCGGCTTCTTCTTCCAATTTCTCCAAACCTTTTTCTCTAATCAGATCTCGGCAAGAGGAAGAGTTACTCACTTGATATGAAGCTAAAAAAATGTCGGAGGGGAAAAAATGAAACTGATCACATCTCATCATACACTTTCTTAAAAGTCAGAAAGTTAGTCAGAAGAGTTGGAAAGATTTTATATTTTACGAGTTGTCGTAAGTGTCTCACATATTCTAAGTGATATCATATTCTCAGGGCATGTCAGCTTGGTCTCTTTCGAATCTTATCTTCCGCATATAACTCCCCATTTTTCATATCATCCAGTTTTGACTTAACATCCACTTATACATACATACTGGAGAGACACAAGTAGTTTCTAAAGATTTTCAAAAACTTTAGCATTTACCATACTACAGTCTTAAATTCGTATCGTGTTTACTAGCACGTGGAAAAATTTATGGTTCAAGTGTTTGACTTCTCATGAATTTAAAGGGACAGTAATATATGCGAAAAGGGTAAGATGTTAATTTGCGGGTTCTAGTTTTAACAAAGTCAAGAGTTTGAGAAATGAAGTACAAAGTTCTGTTTTCTTCCTTCCGAATAAATTTACAATTGAAATCAAATCCAAACTAGCTAAGTTACAGAGTTCCAAAGAGAGTTGATTAAATTACGGATAATATATATTATATGGGAAATCAAAGTGAAATAGTTTCTTCGTTCATCCACACAGATTCATCCTGGCAGCTCGTGATTCCGGAAAGGTCAACTTGTCCCCCAACTTGGTGGGTTTGCTCTTTTATTTTTAGCGGAGTATGGAAGAATCACGTTTATAATAAGATATTTGTGGTGTCTGTAATTTTTTGGGGGGTTTTAATTAATGTATTTGTATTAAATTTAGGGATGGATGGCAGTGTTGGGATAGCACGGTCGCCGGAGTCACGGCCACTTCCCTCTGTCCACCGTACATCTACTTCCTCACGGATCCGCCCACATGCGCAAGTAAGTCATTGACAGCTCCATTTTTAAATTGCGAATCTCAACTTGAGGGATGACATACATAACGGTCGGTCGACTATGTCTCTCTTTCAAAAAAATCTGGACAAAGCTAGCCAGCCAGATAGATGAAATCCATTCGTAATGAAAATGGACTTTACCCAACAAATCAATCTTTTTTCTTTTGAATTGACAACTCGGCAAAGTGTAAACTGTTGCTTACTTGGCTTTTGTCAACAATTTATTTATTGAAGGAGTAAAAGTAAAACTGGAGGAAGCGAAAAAGCACTTACCGTTGTGACTCGAGTGGAGGCGGTTTGTTTTTGTAGAGTGGACAACCCAAGTATATTTTTCCATACGTTGTAGACATCACGTCATCTCTCCTGACACGATACGTATCAAACTTTGTGGAAAGGAAAAAACTTACACTCACAGTAAAGTTATCTTGGAGTGGAGACAACGACAACATGATATGATGGAAATTGATGTTATCTTCATGCTTGTCCCATCAATACCACAGAACTTGACAACTTCCACCAATTGCGTCAATC
This sequence comes from Folsomia fimetaria, assembly GCA_034695645.1. Taxonomy (NCBI): domain Eukaryota; kingdom Metazoa; phylum Arthropoda; class Collembola; order Entomobryomorpha; family Isotomidae; genus Folsomia; species Folsomia fimetaria. The sequence continues at coordinate 29,320 of JAQFZJ010000359.1, forward strand.
TTGTGTATAGTTTCCATTTTACAGAGATATACTTTCTCTGAATCACGTAAAATTGCAAAATACAGGTTCGATTTGGGGACAGATTATTGTCTTCAACCAACTGTCGCTCAATGTCTACTTCACCTTTCTTCAATTGGTTCTATTTCTTGGTTGAGCCTTCTTTGACATTTTCTAGTTGTATTATGTAAGGAAAGGAAGGAGTAAGTACATAAGTATTAAGCCACATAATGGAGGACTTAATAATGTTTACGAATAGTGAACGATTTTTTAAAAGAGTTGATTTGATGCTGCGTTGTGTAAATACCACCGCCCACAATCTATGTATATAAGTCATCAATGTGGGCGACATTCTTATTTATTTGATTTAATTCTGTTAATCCCACCGATCCAACCCCCAAAGTTCCCACGGTTGACGGAGTATGGAAAACGATTTAAGCTGCTTTTATTCTATTTCTGTCATGGAACACAATAAGGACTTGATAGATTTTTAGCTTAGATCCTCATGTTTGTCCTGAATATGAAAGCTGAAAATCATACAAACAGATTAAATCACGATTTAGAAACTCCGATTATCTGTATCTTTGTCGATTCCAATACTATTGATTTCGTTGAAATAATATCTAAAGTGCAAACTCGTCAATTTCTAATCACGCTCTGGGAAGAATATCCCAATATTGTGTAAAGTTGGCAAACTTGGCAAATTTTTATTACAGAAAGTATTTTTACTTGACAGAAAGAATCAGTTCTTGTCATAATGTCCTATAAGATCACAATCACAAGACAAGAAGTTTTTCATAAGCTGACATGACGAACAACAAACCAGCTAAAATGAAGTCTATGAAATCCTAATATATAATATTCTAAATATGTGCTCAAAATTCTAACATAGTCGTAAATGTATTTTGTATTCTGTTATAGTCCCGGTAGAGAAGGATTGCACCCAAGGTGGACACTGGCTGCGAAAGAACAACAACACAGGTAGGTTCATACACTAATTATTCGAAATAATTTATAGTATTTGCAATTCGTATTCCAAATATATTTGTTGTTCTTCCTCTGTGATATTCATAGTTATTGTATATTTTATAGGGGACGAGTGGACAAATTACGAGATTTGTGGGTCCGCTACCGTATTAGTACAGTTGAGGCGTACCTACGTTCTTATAAGCGCATACGCCTTGTCCATCGTCGCCATTATTCCTGCCCTTTGCATCTTCTTTGCTTACAAGTAAAAATTGCTATAATTTGTATATAAAGTGCCTTGATTTCTATTTGAGATGCTTTTACTTCAGACAACTTCGAGTGCATCGAATAATCCTGCACCAGAACTTATTATTCTCCATGTTGATGAATGGGGTGCTTGTAATTTTGTTCAAGACCGTGGTAATGCTAAATGAAATTCAACACAAGGGCAACTCCATAGTAGAAGAAGTACTACTAACATTGCTATCCTATCGCTTTAACTTGATTGTCCATTTGCTGACTTTATTTTTGTCCACTTGCAGAACAGCATCAGTTGCAGACTTCTCCTAATTCTGACAAAATACTCGAGAATGACAAATTACATGTGGATGTTTTGCGAGGTATGGTAGACCATTTGCATCATATATTTATATTAAACTGTTGAGACGCGCGGATTGTATGCAAACCATTGTTGACTCGGATGATAAATAATTTATATTTATTTGAATTAGGGTTTCTACCTCCACAAGTTGATTGCAGCAGCATTCGCCGAACAGAAATCCTTGCTTGTATTCTATCTTCTTGGTTGGGTATTTCCCGTTATCCCCACTGCAATTTACACCGTGTACCGGGCAGGCTGGGCCAATTCTAATTGTTGGGTAGTTCCAGAAGAAGCATGGGGTACGTGAAATATTATTAAACTAGTGATTCATTATTTTTACGCAGTATTAAATGCAATTGAATATTGTGTGTTGTCGTATTTAGAATGGGTGCTAAATGGGCCTAGCCTTCTCTCTCTTATTGTAATAATTAACTTACAAATATTCATCACTGTCTGGAATATTTACTCTACGTTTTTACGGAATTTTTGTTATAGATAAATGCCCTCTTTCTAATCAACATTATTCGCGTCCTTGTCACAAAGTTAAGGGCCACACATGCCCAAGAGCCGAGTCAGTACCGGTTAGTACCACATCATATATTGATTTTACATAGATAAGTGCTTTGCTAAATCTGATTTATTTAAAATGAAACAAATCCAGAAAAGCAGTCAGAGCAACTCTTGTTTTACTTCCTTTATTTGGGCTACATTTCCTCGTAAC
>JAQFZJ010000360.1:0-31455 GCA_034695645.1 Folsomia fimetaria
GATCTTCTCGCGTTACATAATTTATGGATCGCGCCTCACTAGCCTGACCACTTACCATCCCTTTGGCTGCGAATGCGAGAATAATGCTGAGAAGTCCGTACAAAATTGCTGTGCATTATTTTAACAAATTAGTAAATAAAGACGATGCATGATCCTATTCTTGTATTTATTTGCTTTACCCAAAATTCGGATAAGATGCGCTTGAACATTGGGTTTAAGTTCTCGCATGTATCGCGACTGGCGAAGAAAATCTTCCCACGTGACGGCGGCAAGGGAGTTAAGTCCGGATGATAAAGTACTGTATTAGAAAATTAAATCGATTTAAAAGGATTAAGAGGAAGATTAAACTAATCCAATCCACACCTTAACGAAGCGCTAAAAACGCATGAAGTAAACAACCCCATCATCCCCGGAATATATCCCAACTCCGTTTTAACAAAGTATGGAACAATGGCATCAACTCTGTGAATAATTCCAAGCGCTTTAGGATCGCAACCCGCATAGGTGGAAAAGATGACAATTCCTGACAACAAACAAAGCCCAATTGTGAAAATGTTGAGTGGTATGGAGAATGCGGTTGCTCTGAAAGAAGAAGACAAATTCAATGTAATGTAATACAATAAATAATTGATATATCATCATCATTACTAATTGCTATCAATTGCACGTATGTTTTTTTTACCCGATCGCATGTTTTAACGAAGGCAGACTGCAATATCGTTGAACTTGGGGTTGATGCGTGCCAAACATGGTGAAGATGCTGAATCCAGTTCCCAATATAAAATTTAGAGTATTGTGTCTCATAAATGGATCCACGGTAAAACTAAATAAGTAAAAAATTAATAGATAAGAAGAATAAATAAAAATCGAATCAAATTAGGCAGAAATACATCCTGTTTAATTTGTGGATGGATTGATATCAATCAATCAATCATTAAATCAATACAGACAGATACATACAACAGGTTAGTTTTAGTAATCGTTAAAGCAAGCGATGAGCGAGTTATCGACCTTCCCTCACTCAATATCAATTACTTTACCCATCATCAACCATCACGGTCATGAACGAATAAGGAAATTCATACACATTACATAAATTGTATACTGTGCACTTACTTAAAGAATTCAAGACGACCGTGCTCCTCCGCTTTTTGAAATGCTGCAGAAATTCCTCCGGACGCAATAAATCCTGTTTTACAAAAGAAACAAAAATATTTACAAAATGGATCAACAAATGTATAGTAAAACAAACTGGTTAAAATAATGGGTTTCTTCTTCTTCCTTACCTTTAATTATAATGGCAAACATTCCACCCAACATCATAAAAAGTTGGAAAACATCGGTCCACACTGCGATTAAGAAGAATTAAGAAGGTAGTACATGAATTATATAACACTTCCTTGAAAATTAATATGTTGTTTTGTTTTGTTGTGTTTTTATTATTGGACTGGATTTAACTTACCCACAGCTTTAAGTCCACCCATGCTAGTGTAAATGGTGGCACAAAGTCCAAGCCCAATGACAGAGTGCCATAATTCCAACCCCATGAAAGAGCTAAGGGCGATGGATGGCGCAAATAGACAAACTCCCATAAAAACGGTCATTTGTAATATGAAAATGAAGGAGGCGAACATTCTGACGAATTTTGAGTTGAAACGGTATTCCAAATACTGGAATTAATTTAGGGAGTAAATAAATAAATGAATAAGCATAACTATTAATTAATTAATTAATCAGATGATAGAACCCACCTCATACACACTTGTTAGTTGCATGTCATAAAAAATCGTCATGAAAAAGTACACGCTGAGAGGAACAAACATTACGAAAACGAGGGAGTTTGTAAAAATCATGATGCCGTAGCCGTAAATTTCGGCAGGGTACCCTGAAAATGGTGGTGCAAACTATTACGCAATTTGCAAAATTTGGGAATTTTTTTGCCTGTTATTTTTTTATACCTAGGACTGTCACTGCACTTAAATAAGTGACCAACATGCTTGCCGCAATGGGTGCAATTCCCATGGATTTACCTCCCAAGAGGAGATCTTCATTGGTCCTTTGTTTGGCACAGAATCCATAATAGACGCCGATCAGGACAGAAATTCCCAAAGTGGATAAAACCACTCCGTCTATACGGGACAATTACATGAGTGATGACATTGTTGCTTATCATGAATTTTCCATTACTTAAATTGTATTATTTCTTACAATCGACAATTCCAAATTCGGGCATTTTGAGATTTTCTAGAAATTTCGACTTTATTCCGCCTTATTCCACTTATCTGTCCATTAAAACTTATCAAAACTTATTGAACTTTAGTTTTATATGGTATTCTTGATTGCGGTGATGAGCCTCTTAAATTAAATAGTGCAGATTTTTTTTGTCTGTGCCAAAATTGGAGTAAAAGAACAAGGTGACACGATTTCGGACCACAAACGGAGACTGTCCCATCAGACAATAAGCGACAAGGATCAAGTTGACCGTGCGGATGAAATCAGTTGAAGTGGTGGTGGTGGTGGTACTACTGCAGTTATTATGAAAGGACATGGTGTCGTGATTTTTTTGAACTTTAATTGACAAATGTGTCAATCACTGATTATCTTTAAAGAGCGGAAGACCGTGTGTGGGTGATGGTATTGGTGATAGCACACAGCACATTCATAATTTGTCGCACTTGATTATTCTGATTCTGATTTGATTTGATGCTTGATTTCCCAAGAGAATAAGTCATCCAAAAAACTCTGGTTTGCAGAAGCGATTAAAAAATATTTCACTCATATCACACAAACAATGTGCAATTTATATAATTATTCGATGCGACGAGTCAAGGAAAGTGATGCTCTCTAACCAACTTTACTTTACGTTGTAGTACTTGTTTGTCAAAATTGTAGTAGTCTCATCTCATCTCGATCTGCTTTTAACAATGTGCATAATATTTTATATGAGGATAACAATAATAGCAGACAGAGAACAACACATAATATAGATATGTAAGCATCCGGGGTGCATAGTTCAGGCGTTGATGATGATGTCAATTTTGCTTGTTATCATCCATCTTCATAGCGCATTATATATTTTGAAATATGCCCTTTTAGAATAAATACTAGATTAAGCAAGAAATTGAGAGTATGTATATCGCGTTAATAAATATAATAATCAAAATAAATAGTAATTTCAGTGCAGACCAGACCTATGCCAATAAATACTACCACACCACACATTCCAAATCAATCAATTATTGTACTGGCTTGTCACACACACATTCTTCTTCTTTTCTTTATTATTATGTAAACGAGCTATATTTTGAATTAATGTCGTGTTTCATTTTATAGATGTTTTATGCATCTGGCTGGAAATATAAGCCCAACAAATTTGAACATATTCATTCATTCAAGTATTCAAAAGTATATATATATGTAATGTAAGGTATTTCCCATGTATGAGATCATAATCATATAATTCATGAGATTATATTTATTAATAAGTCAAAATCAATCTATTCCATCCAGCCAGATTTTTGCGGACAAAGCTGGAGTACAAGTACAGGCATGCACAACAGGTTCATATGCCTAAATGCAGAATGCAGTAGCAGCAAAGAGGAATTATTTCACAAAACATTATTTATTTAATACAATTTATTATTATTATTATTATTTCCGTTCCCATTTTTGGTAAATAGATTTCAAGACGCATCTTTAAAGATTTTTTGTGGAGTGCATATACCCCCGCATGAATGGAACGCATGGATGCATGGGAAATACCACCAAATATGTACACCCTGTTGACCCATCATTACGTAACATTTACATACACACTGATACAATATATAATAATATAATTACTATTTATTCTTCCCTGGAGGAAAATCAGAGAACAGCAAACAAAGCAAATCACGACATTGCTGAACAAGGGTCAATTATTTATAATATTTATTTAGCAATGATATTGATTGATAAGAGAAAAGTAATACATATGTAATAATCAATTAATTAGATATCATCAACGTCGTGACTGAATAAGTATGAATGCATGAATGAAATGCAATGCAGTCAGATATACATACCTATGTAGTTGAATTGTGTAATAATGTGAAATATGCTATGACAGATCATTAAAGAAATGCTATTATTATTGAAGAGTAACTAATTCTACATCAAAAATAAATGGCTTTTATTAATTTCTCTTTATATAACTTTGTCATGATGGCTAATAATAATAAATTGTCCTATAATTCGTCAGTCGTTTAAAATATTTTTCGCAATAACTATTTGCATCACTTCATTTGTTCCTTCTAAGATTTGGTGGACACGGATGTCTCTGAGATACTGCTGGACAGGATAATCCTTCAGGTAGCCGTAGCCTCCATGCATTTGCAGAGCTTGGTTAACAATCTGTAGATAAGATCGTTTTTTTATTATTTAGCATTAATTTATTTATTTATATGACTTTGTTTCTTACGTCAAAACATTTATCCGTGGCGAAAAGTTTCGCCATACAACATAACGTGACGACATCAGGATGTTGCGAATCTAAAGCTTTCGCTGCATTTCGAATCATGAGTCGTGACGCGACTAGATCTGCCGCCATTTTAGCAAATGTGAACTGTGTGTGCTGAAAATTAGCGAGGGGTTTGCCAAACTGCTTTCGAACGAGGAGATGCTCTTTGGCGGCTTGTAGACTGGCCTCGGCCGCGCCGAGAGAGCAACTTGCTGTAAAGATAGATAGAAATTTTTATTAGGATTGTCGCAAATGGAATGTTATGCAGAAATGTGAACCTATATTGAGTCTGCCTCCGTTGAGACCTTTCATCGCGATGAGGAAGCCTTGACCCTCTTCCCCAATTAAGTTTGTGATAGGAACTTTACAATCTTCAAAAATAACGGCTCTCGTAGGTTGAGAATTCCATCCGATTTTCTTTTCTTTCTTTCCAAATGAAAGTCCTGTTGAAGATGGCAAAAATTTAAGTTAGTTAGTAATTTATACCATTATTAAAATAAATATAATTGTTTTTTCGTGCCTGGTGACCCCTTCTCCACAAGAAGGCATGAGATTCCTTTAGAGCCAGTGGCTCCTGTTCGACACATGACTACGTAGCAGTCAGAAGCACCTGCACCACTAATGAATGCCTGTTAAAAGAATTTAATAATACATTAAATTCGAGCATACGATTAATTAACCTTGTTTATAACTTTAAATGCTCAAACCTTGGATCCATTTAAAATATAATGATCTCCATCTTTTTTAGCACTGAGAGATAAATTTGCAGCATCTGACCCAGCACCAGGTTCTGTGAGACAGTATGACGCGAATTTCTCCATTGAAGCCAATTTTGGAATCCATTTTGATCTTATTTCCTTATTTCCAAATGTGTCAATCATCCATGCGCACATGCTAATTAACAAAACAAGACAATTATAATATAAAACTCTGTACAACTTAAAATTTGCAGGTTATATGTACTCACTTATGAATTGAAATATACGCCGTAGTGGATACACATCCTTGCGACAAAGCTTCAAAAATGATGGAAGAATCCAATCGTGTAAGTCCCGAGCCACCGAATTCGTCTCTGCAATAAATCGCTCCGAATCCTAAAGAAGCTACTGCTCGCATTTCTTCTATCGGGAATATTTCTTCTTCATCCCACAATGCCATTTTAGGTCGCATCTCCTTAATCGCGAAATCATACGCGACTTGGCGAATTTGTTCCTGTTCATCGGTCAATCCTACCAATGCTGCAAAATATCAACATTATTGTAAAATTACCAATCTGTTTTTATTTTTGCAAAATTACTTCACTTACAATTCACACTAATGATGGAATTATCCCTAAGTGAGGATGACACTGAAAACTCGCGTGCTATAAAACTGCACAAACTTTTCGGTTTTTGAAATGTTCTTATCGCACCACTACCACCACTCGGGGGACACAAAGGACCATGAAAACTCGCACAATTACTTATTTGTCCCCTCACCACTGCATTATTACAAGAAGAAGACAAAGCCCTAATAAAACTAAAGTTATTATTATGCCACCTAAAAATGCACCACCTTGAATTCATTATCATTCCTTTCTTTCTTTTTATCTCCTTGTACAATATTGCACATTAACATGTATAATAATAATAATAACTATAATAATACTTTTATTAAATCACATACTAATTTTCATCCGATTTTCTCTGCTGATCATTCTACAATCATGCTAAAATGATTCAAACTTGTGAATCCCACCATCCACCTACGTCAAATTGCAAGGTACTCGTCCTCCAAAGATTTTTCTCCCTTCTGAAAATATGGCAACTTATCTTCCATTATTGAACACATTCATTGTTCCATCAGGCCGCTTATCTTTCCCTAACTGTTTAAGATCAATAAATTTGGATTAAGCTTTCATAATCCTTAATCCTCATTCCTGGATTAAATTGGATTTAGAAGAATTCTCATAAACTGAAACATGTCACATGCAATACAAGCCGATGCATTCTTGGGAGGAAAGGGTTATATATGGATGCCCACAATTTTGGTGGTGAGGGTGGTTGTAGCAAAATAAGAGAAAATCAGAAAGGCTGCATTATTATTATTATTATTATTATTATTACATGATATACGAATTCACTCACTATTTTACAAAGCAAAAAGAACTGGCCTGGCTGACGAAAAGTGACACCTACTACTACATCCGAAAACAAGTAATAAATAAATAAGCAAAGAAAGGGTATTATACCAAACAATATACATAATACAATACCCAGATATGGCACCTATTTTACGGGCGATTAATTAATACGGACAAATTCACAAGAAAGATAAGCAAAAGCCTGTCATTATTATATAAGTCAGTCAGTACGGAACTCACGGGGTGTTATATATTCATGTAATCATATTTGAATTGAATATTAATTAATTATTGATACTGGTACAATAAATAACAGGCTGTTAAATAACAATAATATACGGATGCGTTGTAAATCTAATAATTAATTAATTATGGATAATATTGCTGCTATTGAAGGGTTGAAATGGATTATTAAAAGTTAAACTCAGGCTGATTTAGTATATTAATTATCTCGTTGTTGTATCTGTTCAAGTTGTGAATCAGTGGGGGTCAGGATTTTTAATACAATAATACGTCATTCTGCAAACTTTGGTGGTGGGTGGTAATGATTTGAAACATTGCTGTGTACTGTGGTGTACCCGTGTGATTTGAATATTCTATAGATTTTCCTATTTAAAAAACAAGTGGTGTCGTATTTCGAATGACGTATTGGATAATTTGAAATAAGAATTTGTGGAGTGTGGCTGCATGAGTACGTGACGACGTGATGCATCGTTTTCAAAATTGTGGATGAGAGAGAGGTAAGTATGACGATCATTCGTGGTGTAATTAGTGTTTTTAATGAGATATGTGATTCATATGACATACTGATTGATTTCTATAAATAAATATTTTCCTGATTTTCGTATCACAAGTTGTGATTCACAACCACCATACCAGCAGAACACTACTACCACCACCGCAATTCTGGAAATAGTAGAGTCTGCGGAGATGGAAGGACCTATTTCAAAATTCATGCATGTTCAACAACCTGGTAATTATACAGACAAAAGCAACAATTTCACGATTTTTTTACAAAAAACAGTTCAAAATTTGTGTTCTTTTTTATAGAATCTTACTGGCACCAACCCACAACTTCAAACGCCTTCAAAAGTCCAGACTTAATAGAACTGAATTCCGACACGGAGCGCAATGCCAAAGCTAATGGTGAGTTTTGAGTTAAGTTAAGTAATTAATTCAGTTTCGGTCATCATCTAGATTTAAGGGTAGTGGGGCTAAATTAAACGAATTAATAAGCAATCATAACAAATAACGACCACAGGAACAATGGTTAATGTGATTAGTAAACAAATAAACAAGCGATGATGACTGAAACAATGACCACTTCACCTCAATTCAATCGTGATTCTAGTTTTAAAGCACAAATTAATTATCGCTATTTATTTTCCGACTAATTTGAATTTAATGAAATGTCTTACCCTCGATTTTATATTCTTGTTGCAGTTGAACCCTTGAATTACTCGTCAAGTCAAGAAGAGGCTGAAACAGAAGATGACGCCTGCGATCCAACTGACGTGATCCACTTGAAAGAACCGGTCCCCGGCGTTTACGATGTGACCAGTAACGACGAGGAGAGTTGTCACCTCCTCCAGACTGAGGATGACTCTGAAAGTTCTCGTACGCCTACTTAATGATGATATTGATAGATTTTTGTAGTTATTTTTAGTGACTGATTTATTTTATGGTCTAGATTCCGAACCTGAAGAACACGCCTGGAACTCATCGGATTCTGGAGGAAGTTCACGCTCCAGTTCGAGCAATGGGGCCACCATTTCTGACGGAGATGAAGACCATCATCACCACCATCATCAACATCATCACCAGGCGGGAGGGAATAGTAGTAGGAGTCGAGTAAAACAAGCTCCAGTACTGGAAAATTATTGGGATATGAGTCCAGAACAGGAAAAGTACTATACTGACCAATTCCTCTCGTTGCAAAGTGATCTGAGTGGTTTGGTATGAAATAATTCGATTACAATGTGGTGTGCTATATGTGTTTAAAATGTAATTAACTTGCGCCTACCGTGAACAGGTGAAGGGCACCGTGGCAAAAGGATTTTTCGAAAAGAGTAAACTTCCTCTCCCCGAATTACGAGAGATTTGGCAATTAGCCGACATCACGAAGGATGGCTGCTTGGATTTAATTGAGTTCAAAATGGCAATGCATCTCGTTGTCTTAAGGAGACATGGACTACCAATTCCTTCCCATTTCTATGCAAGACCCCCACCCCCTGCTGATTTCGCTCTGGGAGTATCACCTCCTTCGGGCTTATCTGCATCCCTTTTTAAAATGAGTGCACCTCTTTCCAAGGGTGTAATTACGTCCAAACATTCACACCCGCAGCCACCAGTTATGGTCGGGGGAGGTTCGCAAATATCTCCAGTACTGTCTGGGAACGATTCTGCTAAAATGCAATCCACTCCAGGCAAGCGTCCTAGCAAAGGTAGTTAATGAATGATTTTATGGTAGTGGTGGTGGTGGTGACTTAATTTGGTTTTGTTCTTGCAGAATGGACAACTTTTGAGAATGAACCGGTGAATTTTTCCTCCACTTGTGATACAAGTGGCCTCGTGGCACCGGTACCTGTGCGTTTAAAAACCCCAGAAGATAAATTGATTCTCAGCACCACCCCGAGTGCCAGCGCCAGTAAAACTCATCAGTTGCAGCTCAAGGCGATTCAACGGCCTAAACTTTCTGGTCATCCCAAAGTATCGGGTGGAACGATTGCACCCCCTCCAGTATGCATAGTCATATATTATTAAAATTTAAAATTTAAATCCACACTGTGGAATATTCATCCTATTTTTTTAATTTAATTGCAGCCACCCCGACGTAAAACTCATGTCCGAAGCTCCTCTTTGGATCTCAACAGATTAAGTGAGTTTGTTTTATAATAATAAGTAATTGAGCTTATCATGCAATTCTAAATAACCTTAATTCTTCTTCTTATTATTATTCAGCCATATCAAACGAGATGCCATTGCCCTCCAGTATGATGGGTGGCGGGAGTCATCATCACCACCATCGTACCATTATCGGCGGAGATATGATCGTCCCCACATCGCGCAGTTTCCTTTCCCCGTGCCATCAAGGCGGTGCATTTTCAGTGTATCGTAAACCACCCTTGCAATCTAAGGCTGCCACGATTCATGAACCCGTAAACGACATTCCATACAGCACTGCCACTACAACCCCACCACCTTCTGCCACTAATCTAGCCACGAGCTCTTCCTCGGTCGCAGCTATGGTGCAATTTGAACAAGAAGTGGATGATCTAAAAAATGAGAATGAACTCCTAAGTCGCATCTCTGCCCAACTACTGGACCAACTTTCTGGTTTGCAGTCTCGACGGCAATCCGTGGCGTATAAAATCCACCAGCTTCACAGCAGCAGCAACAGTAACCTCTCATAAATAAGTAGAACGGACTATGTAATAACCAACAACCGACCAGACCCTCATCACTGCGACGATTCAAACCACTGGTATTATTACTACTCTCATCGTCAGCATCATCATCTTATCATGATCTTATCATTCATCATCATTATGAAGAATTTAAAGAAGTAAGATCTGTTGTGCAACAAGTCATTATCTTTTAATAGAATTACTTATTTTAAACACAGTTGCAAATATCAATCAGGAGTATTTTTCCCTTTTAATACAAATTAAATTTATGTAATTGTATAAATATTTAACAAATAATGATGCATGTTAGTTAGCTACATACTACAAACTGCATTAGTACTGGGTTAGGTGGACCCACGTCAAATCAAATCAATCCATGTCGTTGTGTTTTACTTTATGGCTGTTAATTAGTGAGTTAAGTAATTAATTCATGCTACACAAGTACTGCCTGCCTCTCAACAAAACCCATCTGTCCTATGATAACTTAGAGTTGTTGAATTAGAAGAAAATGTTATTTTCTCCTTTATGTATCACTTTCCCAAGCAAAAAATCAACTAACAACTCTTGAGTTTAGCTGACTGAACTGATAAGTATCTATAAATAATTAAGTTACCTTATCATTCACATTTGAAGTACTTCAAAAAATAGGAATAATTAATTCGCCCTGCATTCATAATTTCTTATATTTGGGCAAGAATTCAGAACCAATCAAAAATCCTATATATTATTCTGTGTCGTTCGTAAATATATTACACACATCAAATCGCATCATATTTTACATGACAAGTAGTGATTATAGTAAAGTACTAAATAGCAGCGCTTTGAATGGAAACAACAATATCTATATCGTGGCGTGTGTGTCGCCAACGTCGTAGTGTGGCGTTGTCGTAAAGTAAGCTTTTGGTGTACTATTATAAATAAATATAAATATTATTACTATCACTGGGAACTTACATACGGATGGAAGATGCTAAATATTATTTTGCGAATATTTGCAAAATTGGGAAGGAGAGGACTGCTAAAAAAAAGTACAGACTGGACTTATTATTATAATCAGGGGCTAACCATATATAAGTATATTGATATTGATGGAGTTAGATAATTAAGATAAATAACAAATTTTAATGATAATCAATCATTTTTGACGGAGGCAAGAAATAACCTGAAATTGTTGTAAACTACGCGATGAGGACATTTAGATTCATTTGCAGCTAATTAATTAATTCTAAATAAGTACAACATAATTTTTGTCATCTTATCTCTCTTTATTATTGTGCAACCTAACCAAGAGGCAATTATTAAGTCATCCAGAATTTTAATCATCACTTATTATTATTAATAGTTTAGTTAACTATAATTAATTACACACATATTGTCGCATAACATTTAAATACATAATCTCAATTTAATGATTGACGATGGCTGAGCTAGTTTAAGATAAGAAGGAAAGTTACAAGGTGTGTAGTAAAATCTCTAAGTATTATATTATTTATTGATTCCGTCTTGTTTTTAAAAGTTTTTGGGACCTGGTATTCACATTATTATTATTATTGTTGGAAACAAAGTCATTTTAATTCTAGATAAATAATTGGTGCGATATACAAACGGAAGAAATGAAATCGTAAGGGTGAAGGTCAAAGGTGAAGGGTTACAAAAATATTGTATTATTATTATCATTTTGAAGAAAGCCGCTTTTCGCAATTTAATAGTCTTTTATCATCATTATGAATATTTTGCCTGTTTAATTTTGCACCATAGTTTTATTCATGCATGCGGTTTTGTATTATATTTAAATGAATTAATTTTGTGTTTTAATTTGCCAACGCAGAATTTCCATTTATATATAAGATTCCATAATATTGATTGATTAATTAATTAATAAAATATTAACATTCATGGAAGGGACGGATACTTTGTAAAAAAAAAACTGCGATTTTAACCCGAAAGAAATGAGAGGCAGCTTCATTCTTTTAAACAATTATTGTTTAAAAAATTATTAAAAAAAGAAGACGGAGTAAAAACGAAGATGAAGAAGAAGGGAAAAAAGAATTATATATGTTTTAAATAATACAAAAAAATAATACTTGTCGATCCAAACAAAACATGCAGATATTTGATTAATTTGTGATGAATTATATTATAATTGTAATAAAGGAACGTTTGACTGATTACAACCAAATAAGTTTGGATTTATTTCGGAGATTTACAGACATTGAATTTCGCATTTTATATTATAAGTACTTTTTTATTGTCCTTAATTTCAAAAAGCCAAAAAATACCAATTATACATACATGATTTTAGTTGGTGTTAAGTATGCATTTACGACAACTATTTAGTTTGGTTTATAGTTTATCATCCCGATTTTAATAATAGTTGCGTTTGCTATGCATAATAATAATAATGGTCACGACAACCTTTATCAACTCCTTCCCTCCCCGTTTCCTCCATCATCAGTCATATATTTGTATATAAGTACATACGCCATACGCCATACGCCATCAAGAAGGACGTTATTATTATTACAGTAAAGTTGCTGAACTGAACGATTGACTAAATAATAATATTACGTGAATATTATGTAACTTTGCTATACTGTGTTGTACTGTATTGTAGGATATTATTATTATTATTATTACTATTTTCATGCAGTCGTGGTGCAGGGGCAGACAAACCAATAGGATTTTGTTTGGTGATATTTATTCGTACAAGTCACACACAAAAACCGACAATGCCATGCCATACCATTATTTGTCGCCGTCACATCACAAGGGGAAATAAATAAATACAGGTATTATGTATAATACAGCAGGTATATGTAATAATAGCAGCACTATTATTGGAGGAGGAAAAGGAGAGAACGAACTACATACACAAAAAACCACAAGAACTCTTCTAATCGCTCTTCTCCTCTAGTGAATGGATATGATACATACATTTCTGTTAGTTTTTTAATATGCGTTTGTCGTCGTCTTATGTCGTTTATTTTATTTTGTGTGCCACCTTTCTACACTTCGTCCTCGTCGTCATTGTAGAGGAAGACTCACTTCACCTAAATTAAAGATAGATATTATTATTATTATTACTATACTACCCAAACCGTCAACCGTGCGTATTTGAAACAAAGCAAGCATTGACATGGAATTGACAATTGACTCCAAAATACGAGACGACGACAAGGACTCATCCATATTCCTCCCTCATCCTTCTGACTTCTTGGTCTGGTCTGGTCTGGTCTATGGTCGTGAGACTTATTGCATTCATTTACTGTTGACGACTTGACTCCTATACGCTTTGCTTCGTATTTACCTATTTATGTATGTGTTTTGTTATTTTTTATTGCATTGCATTTACTGGAATGGATTTGACTGGACTGGACACATTATATAATACGGTCGGAAGGAATGACTGGTTTTAATAATAATACTAATAATGATGATAATAATAATATCTATCCTATGTAATAATGGTGTACAAAGATACATAGAGTCAGTCGTCATCTCATCTCGTCGTTGTCATTATTATTATTATGTCCTTTTCTTGTTCTCTTCCTGTCTCCAATTTCTCTTATAGTTTTCCGACAGGAGGACGGTATATCTGTATATTATGTATATATGTACAATGATCTCTTAAATGTATCGATCCAATTACTTTTATTGCTGGTTGGTTGGTTGGTGTGGATGCAATTGTGTAGCGCTTGGTTGATCCTTCATCATCATCTTTGTCCACCAACTTAAAAACCGTCTTATTCATCACGTAAATATCACAAAAAAAGATGATGATGATGTGAAGAGTTTCTTTCGTCTTCTTTTTGAGGAAGGTCTTAACTCCAGTGCAGTCCTGTTGTATTGTAAAGTGAGCCGAAACACAGGTTAATGTGAATGTAATGGTCAATTACAATTTCAAATGGGTTGGAAACAACATGTTGTACACAAATTACAACCACTCAAATTAGACAGGCAAGCAGGCAGGCAGGCAATTGTATGTATTGTAATGGGAATCGTTTGGCTTAAAAAGCAAGTCAAGTCAGCAAACCTTACCAAACCAAGCCACTCTTGTCTCTCATCAACAAATCAAAAGACTTTTTGGTTTAAAAGAAAGAAAGAAAGATGAGAAATCACGTATTTGTCTCAATTAACAAAAAAAAGAAGAATCTTATTCTTTTACATTTATTTTGTGTTTATTTTTATTACATTAAACTAATTATGCATAAAGAAGAATGTTTGGTTGTTTTACAGTCTTAAATTAGAAACACAATTTGGGAATTTGTGTTTTTTGTAATATTATTGTGATGATTTTATGGAGGTGGAATAATAATACATATAATTGAGGTGTGGTGTTTATGGAGTTAAACAATTCTAAATTCGGGATGGTCGGTGTGTGCGTGTGTGTGTGTTTGTCGGTGATGGAATTGGAGTCATTATAATTTAATAATTTGAGAGTTACTATTATTCTTTGATATTTATAACATTTTATTTTTTATGCATGTCGGTTCATTCTTTATCATAGCGTCATGTATTATTGTTACCTTCTTAAATAATTAAGTAAAAAGAAAAGCAATAAGCAAGATAAGAAGGTTTTGTTTGAGAGACAAGTTAAGTAAGTTATTGGATATCATTCTTACTGTTATGTTATGGTATGTTATGATTGTGGAAGAAAAGAGAAGATTAGATGATATGAATTCATAATGCAAAAGAAAAAGCAAGCAGGAAATGTGGTGGTGGTGGCGGTTTTCAGAGATTTAGTGGGGTCCGTGATTTTGAAGCGTTTTCGTTTTCTCTTCTCCTTTTTACCACACCATCATCCAATCTCATCCTGCTTTCTTTCCTGTACTTACTTACTCCATGTTAAGATTTAGAGTGAAAGTGAAATTGAGAGAAAGTAGACAAGGCGATAAAAGCGTTTTCAAAGAAATAAAATCCCTGCCATTTGAATTCCTCTATACGTTCGTTGTAATATGTGTGTGTGTGATGGGGGATCATGGAATCAAGGAATCAAGTTAAGAGATGGAAAAGCAATGCGGTTTGAATTCGATGAAATATTGAGTGCATGATATATCTCTACTTTTACTTCCAGGCAAAAAGTTTAGTCGTGTTTTCTATCTTTCCTTCACTTCCTCTCTTTTTCCGTCAATTGTTCAGGATGAGATGGTTGTTGTTCTTCTTTCTCTTAAATAAATAAATTTTTGACGAGGCGCTTCTCTCCGCCGCGGTGTGAAAAACCAGTGTGGCGGACAAAATCAAAGAGTGACGAGCTCAAATTGACAAAAGAAATGGTTACTTTAGCAGTGGATACATAATTTATGAAGAGTTTATTCCAAAGGAGAGAGCTGACCTAAGGAAAAAGAGAGGGAAAGTCAGTCAGAGGGAGAAAGTGCTGGCTTGTTATTTGGGAGGAAGAATGAGAAAGAAAGAAAGGAACTATAGAATTACGGGGCTATCAAACATTAACGAAGGCAAACAAAATTGGCCCTTTTTCATCAATTTATCGTCCGATTTCCTTTGAATTGGATAATATTGCAGAGGGTAAGGTAGTCGTGGTGGTGGTCTGGTCTGGTCTGGATTGGATATGAGAAGGCCAATCTAGTTGTCTTTCACTCACTCACTCAATCTCTTTCTTCCTTCTTTTGTTAAAAAGACACATTTTCACGCCTTACAACACATTTCTCTTCCAGGCAAAAACAAACATTAAGCTATACTTACTTACTTACTTTGGCATGCATGCAAAATACACTGATATCATCTCACTTTTAGATTGGATTGGAAGGAATAGAAACAGAATAGAATGAGTATAGACTGCGGACCTTGGTCAAAATTCAATTCAATTTGTGTCTTATTTTTCTGGAAATAAACAAACAATCAAACAAACAAATTACTTTGGATGAAATGAAAATGAACTCAAATTCAGAATACATTACGCACTTTATTGTTGTACATTTATTACAAATGATACATACATATTGCCTTGTTTCGCGTGTATCTATCTATCCATCTACAGAACACAACTCTCTATTCTACACACGTTTGGAGAATGAGATCGTAATAAAATTTGTCTAATTAGATTAAAAAGCAATTGGTTGGTCGGTTGGTTGGTGAATTGGACGGATGAATAAGGGAAGGTTTGGACAGACGGATGGATGGGAGCATAACCAGAGATCGTTGAGAATGAATGCATCATATAGTCTTCCTTTCCTATACAACTTTATTATAGCCCATTAGACAATCCCATAATAATAATACATGCATACATATCTACATACACATTCTAAATAATAATAATAATATTGCATGGAGAACTGTTGCTGCAAAATAATAATAACAATACATCTCATCTTCATGCATCCGTTCTGTCCTGTTCTGTTGGGACTGAAACAGCGGAACAAGAATGTTTCAATTTCCCCTTTTATACATACATAGAAAGTAAGTAAGTAAGTATATCGTTTTTGATGACTTAATTCATTTGGTTCATTCATTTTCGGCTTGGTTAAATAAGTTTGAGACTATGCCTTCATATAGTCAAGCAGAGGCAAAGGCAGAGGGGAAAAGGATGGAGTGAAATCAAATGCCAGACTCCATTGGGACTTCATTTCTCACAATTCTAACATTTCATCCTTTGAATTGAATGAATTTGTCCCTTTATTTAATTCACTTCACTCTCTCTCAACCTACTCCATTATTCGGGTTGGTGGTTGGTGGGGGTGTGATACACTTGACTACAACACACGGTCCTTTACCAGAGAAGGGATATATATAAATTGGTGCCAATAATAATAATAAGAGAGCAGCGCGACACTCACCAGCTAAATCCAATTCAATCCAGGCCATAGTCGTGGATTAGAGATTGAGAGATTTTTTTGTTAGATACAGATCAGATGATCAACCTCCCAGATTAAAACATAATGAGAAAGTGAACATATCATTATTATTTATTGTGTTGCTCTTTTCATAACGAGAATTACATATTACATGTATGGTGTGGTCCTATATGTGGACCTGCTTTGTTTCATTTAGTTACTTTTAGTTATTAGTTAGCTCATAATAATGCTGTTATGCACTTGACGCATATATTTGATCAGTTGAGTGGCTTGGTTGGTTATTGGATCACCCCTCCCTTCATTTCATCCCTTTATATCTTTATCTTCATCCATCCAGAACAATGGATTGGCAAACTACCTCCCATGTGTCCCTTGTCAAAATATAATTTCTCACTCCAGAGATTACACAAACACACACTACTTGTTTTTAATAAATCGTGTGAAAGTGATGGGATTTCTTTTCAGATGAATAATACATAAATAAATAAATATGTCCTGGATATTCTGGGTGGGTGTATTTTGCTGGGTGGGTGGGAAAGTTGCGACAATGAAGTCAGGAAATTTGTTGGTTTTATGATATTTCGCAATATAAGTAGCCAGGTCAATGTAGGACAATGTAGGACAACAGGAACAATGTAAATCACAGAGTATTTAGTTTTTTATTTCTTTACAAAAGATGCAATTTTTAGCAATCTTGGGGAAAGTGAGAAAGTCAGAAGAATTAAAAATTGAAATTTAATTGACTTTCACTTACTCTTTGATGGTGGTGGTGAAGATGAAGAAGGGATATGGATGAAGTGGATGAAGGGTTTTAACACAAGTCGAACAAAATCCTATTTCCAAAGGGACCCTGATGAGAGACAGCTGTACATATTATTCACACTCACATTCAATTTTGTATAATGTAATGTGCACACTTATTTGAACATACAGATGTGATACGCAATAAAAAAGGTCAATTGGATGGGTCGTGTGAACTGGATGGATTCAATCCAATCCTTCTTGACTCAAAATAAATAAATAAATAAAGAGGCGGAACCTATTTCATGATATGCTTTTTGTATTGTTGTTGTTAAATGGATAAGAAGAATCAATAAGTAATCAATCAATCAATCAATTAATTTCTCAATTTATTTATTGGCGAATGAAGCTTTCTTTTCTTTACTTCACCACCGCCATCACCAAGATGAGCGAAATTGATAAATGGATGGATGATAAAGATCGAGATCACCTCTTAAATAAATTTGATCAATTGTAGTTGTTGGATAGATGGCAAGTGTTATTTATTCGAGGCTAAAAGAGGAGCACATGAACGAACAGGACTCATTCAATAAGGCTTAGAAGATGATGATGAAGTGGATGATGTTTTAGCTTACATAGGAAATTGTTCTCTTCTTCTTTCTCCAGGATTTGTTCAGGAGTGGATGGATTCCCTCTTCTTCTCCCATCACCTTTCTTTCTTCCTTCTCTGAGCAAATATACTAAGTGAGATCAGACAGGAAATGAGGAGGAGAAGAAAATGATAACATTATTAAATTATCAATCTTCTTCCTTCTCCTCCTCTCAGGCACAATTACTTACGAAAGAGTTGCATATATGTACAGACAGACCATATGTATGTATTTTCACCATCACCATCATTATGAATGAGATGGATGCATTATACCACCACCACCACCACCCATGCACCTTCATTTTAATTAGCAAACCATCACAACTTGAACGACTTTTAACTAAACAAAGGCAATTCGATTCAATGTACATACATTAATGATGATATGTATCAGCCTTGCTTGTTTGGAGAAAGCAATTCAAGGTAGAATTCAGTGGTGGTGGTGGTGGTGTGGGTCACTTACATTGCATTGCAGTACAGACAGCATCATACATCACCCAGATCTGTTCCGATTCTGGGAAGGTAGAAGAACAGGCCAACTTAGTTAAGACAATGCAATAATGTTCATTTGCGGGGTTGTTGGATGGAATGGAATGAACTAAAGTTTGCAACAACTTATTAGTCACAATCTCACTTTAGTTTTTGACTCTGCCTTTGTTTTGGAAGTCAAAAGGAAGCAAAAGAGAACAGAACAGGACAGAGAACAGAGGTGGATAAATGTAATGCATAAATAATGCCCTCGTTTAAACGTCTGTTTTGGGGTGAAGCTTCTTAATTTCATTATTTTCCCTTCAGTTTCCCATATATCTTGATCAAGTCATCGATTTTACGAGGGATTCAGTAAGCAATCATTAAAAGCTCTTCTAACACCAACCAACCAAACCAAACCAACCACCCGGTTGTATTTTACTATTATATATATATTGCTTGTTCTTTTCCATCCATCCAGCCAAACCGAAATGTAAAGCCCCCAATTTAATTTGTCAATGTACTTCAACCTGATTTAGTTTGAACAAGAAGATCTCTCCGTTCTATTCTGTTCTACTCCATTATTCTAAATTGATGACTTGATCAGTTAACTTAACTTAACTTAACAAAGCATAAGGGACGATTGAGGCTATATCCAACTTGATGAGTAATAAAGTGGATTGAAAAATAAAATATAGAGTTCAATTTAACAGACTTTCCTTTTTTGTATGTCACGATGCTATCCGTAATTTAAACCTGTTCGGTGCACTTGGATTTGATTGGATATCATCATCATCATAATATTTGATATTTTTTTTATGGAGACAGACTATTTTCTCATCATCACACATTGTTACCAACTCAGCTTATAGAATGGCTACTGAATCGTACCTGGAGTTGAAAGCATATTAGACACGCAATAAGAAGATAGGCCAATAATAATAATCATCGTCATCATGCCACCAACCAATTCCCCCCCTAAAAAAGGTGTATAGTTTTTCTCCACTTTCTTGTATAAATATTGATTATGTAGTAGTGTCAGACTTTTGTCCACCTACAATTCAATAATAATAAATAAACCATTATTTACTGTGCGAAGGAGAAAGCCTGTATAATATGCGCAATACGCACGCATTGTACTAAATACTTACTATGCAAATAATAGTAATAATAATAAATGTTATTATATTGCATATTATTTAAAATGGGGAAAAGAGAGAAAGAGAGTTCATTGTGGTGAGAATGAGATAAATTTTGCTCCCTTTCTTTTTGAAATGAGGTAGTTTTTCTTTCCTAGAGAAAAGTGGGGTGTAGTCAAAGCAAGTGAAAGTGAGTGCATGAAATATATGAGACTACTCAAATCAGGGCAAATAAACTCCCAACGTAGAAAACAGGCCTGTGTATATACCGTGTTGTTCTTGCTTTATTATATTGTGTAGAATTTTCATTGTTTGGTATCATTTGCCCCAAAATCTTCCAACCAACCAACAAAATGGATGGAATGGAAAAGATGCAATTACTCCAAAGTCGGCTTATGTATGTCTATACGCAGTCTGTTATGTATGTTATGTTACACACGAAATCAAAATTCCGACCTCGTCCGCGATAAAGTGAGATTTTTCGATATTTTTATTGTTATGTGGTTTGGTTTTTGGCCAGTCCAGTCTGCAGTACACAAAAGTATTGTAATAATGGCTCCCCAAAGGAAAAGAAGACGAAGAGAGAAGAGGGCAAAATAACTATAAAATGAAATTGTTCCTTTTCGTTCTGGATTCGTGTTCGGTAGATTGGAATGGAATGGAGGAATCAAGAACATGAAAAGAAGGAAAAAAATGATGAGTACTATATATATTACGTCCAACACCATCCATCCAATTCGTTCTTTTATCCAGAATTGAATTCCAGAATAATAAATCATATGGGATGGATGAGATGAGGCTACTACTTACTTTCCCTTATGTTTTTGACTGGTCAATGCAACCATTTGACCATTCCCTTTCAAACAATACCGCATTTTATCAAAGTAACCTAACATAACTGTATATATGATCTTGATTTGAAAACCTTCCTAAAAGTCGCTGCACATGACGATGCATGCATGCGGTGTCGGCAAGGAAGGAAGGAAAACACAGTATAAGTAATAATTTAGACGAATATTCAATTCACATTACATAATATACTTTCTCATGATGACTAAGAGATGCATGGGTTGTATTTTCAAGTAGAGTACAGCAGCGTATAAAATAAAATGAAATAATGAGCATTATCCGCCTATTATTACGAGACAGACTGGTAACAACAACTTTTGAGCCTGTCAACAACTTAACTTGTTTCCCATGCACACTTAAATATACAGGCCGATAATGTGCATATAGACATGTAAAAGAGAGAGGACAATTCTTCCCATCATAAGAAAAAGAAATGTTTATAAATTGACCAAAAACTCTTCGTTTTTCATGCAATAAAATAAGATTGGCTACTTCTGTATACTCTCCTTCTTTATAAATAAATGGACGGCGAAAATAAAAGACTTTTACAAAGTTTTTAAGATGACAGGCCAGGCCAGCCAAACCAACCAGCCATCATTTCATGTCAGAATAATTTCCGGTGGCCATTATTGCTTTGCTCTCTCTCTCTCTCTCTCATGCATGCCTGGCTGAATGACTATTAAATACATACACAACAACCAAAAAACCACTTTTTTTACAGGAGGTCTACAATAACGTTCAAGACATTTATGGAGGAAATGTGATGATGTGTAGTCTTTCTTATATGTATGTCTTGTATTTCTTGTATGTGAGTAAACTAATAAATTGGAATTTACTGGAAATATTTATTATTTTATTTTGCAGCATTCCATTTATAATTAAGAACGAATAACAATACAATAAAATTAAAATAATAAGAATTCTAGTTTGCGAAATGAGAGGTTAAATTAACTCACACCAACTAAACCACGTTTTTATTGTGTCAATTATTATTACGAAATTGTTTTAAATTAAAGTTTCTTTCTTCTTTTTTTGTAAAAATTTCCCATAATGAAATTTCGCCGTATGGGAATTAACAATGCCAAATAATAAAATAATGAAAAACGTGATTACACCAAAAACTAAGTGTATAGTTATAACCAATTGTGAAGAATAGTAATAATAAAAAAGTTGGAAGAATTGCAATTTAATCTGTTTCTGAAAGAAAGAGTGGAGTGGATGAATTTCATGAAATAGCGATTTGCGGTTAATATCCATCTTGTGTTTTCCCACTACTTAAATTCAGTTTGCATGTAATTCTAATGGAATCCAATCCAATCTCAAACCACGTCTTTTAGTTGAATGCCATTTCAAAAGTAATTGAATTTTTACAATTGCCCTTGTCTTACAATTGTTTTGCTGCTGCTGGCTGGGTGCATAATTCGCTATACATAAAATACACACTATTTGATTGGTTTGTGTCGTAAATCTTGAAGAATCGCTTAAAAAAGTGTATAATATAATATAACAATGACAAAAAACATGATAATACTTATTTAACGTATATAACATATAGTAATCCATCCATCCATCTTTTTTAATATTCTTTTTGATTGTGTGGAATGGAATTACTTTGTAATTTGGAATATTAAACCATAATAATACGTGGTGGTTGAATTGAATGGTTTTGTTCGTGTATAGCAGAGAGTCACCTTACCCATAAACTATTATCATGATGATATCATGTTTAACTGATATACCTACCTTATGTGATGACCTTACTTGCACATTATTTCATTTTATGGTAGTTTAATTCTTATTCTTCTTCTTGCCCAGACAAATTACACTGTAGAAAGAACAGAATACTAAACTGACTCCTCCTCCTCCTTCATCCTCCATCGTCGTCGTCGTCGTCTCTTTTTTTAGCTGACAAAACAATTACAGAGTTGAGTCGAGTTGAAAAAGACAATAAAATAAAATGAGAGAGAGAGAATGAGACGGTTCTTTATTTTATTTCTCTTAGGTTAAAATGTTAAAATGGTTCAAGTTTAGTTTGTGGTGATGGTTTGGTTTTGAAATACAGAATAAGAGGAAGAAGAATGATATCAAATGATATTAAAAAGATGATGAGTTTAAGGTTAAATTATAGGTTTTGGGTGTAATCATCATGGACATGGAGGAGGATGGCAATAATGCACAGCGTAATAACAACATGTAACCTAACAGCAGGACAGGATGACTGACTATCTCTATGATGACTTATTGTCTCATGTAATGTACCATTTTGCGGGGGGACGATATTATTATGGAGTTGTATTAAGTATACCTTACTTATTCTTCATTTATTGTTATTGTTGTGCTCTTTGTTACATAAATTCGAGAAAGAAAGACTGCGGTTTGGTATGTCTCCTCTTATAGATTAGATTGGATTTGAAATAAACAGAATTTAGAGAATTGGATAGGATACCATCAAATAAAGTGTAGAGTTTACATAGGTATGTAATTCGGCATAATATTAATCCCTGGTTTTGCTGCTCAACAATGCGTGATCATAGTCAAGGCCAAATTTGATTGGATTTAGTGACTATTTTAGATTTTCTGTAGAGAGAGAGAGAGAGATGGCAAATTCAGATGGCATCATTTTTGGTCAATTTTCTCTCACCATGCTCGGAAATTTAAATGTATGTACAAGTTGCATACTTAAGAAGAATGCATTCCATTTCATTTGAAAAGGGGGAAATTACACCGTTTCGTGGTTTGGTTTGGTTTGTAGTGAATCTTGTTGAGGTGAATTGAAGCATGGTTTGGTTTTTGGTTTGAATGCATGGAAATACGTTTAGGTTTTGGCTATGGCTTGGGTTAAACTAAAGTGCATCATGCGGTTTTGATTTTACACGGTGCACTGCATTTCATTTGATTCCAGCATAGCAGCAACTTTATTTCATTTTGAAAATTCGTGATTTTTGCTGATTTTTAAGCTAAAATTGCATTAATATCCATTAATTTGAAGTTGAATGGTCTTAAACGAAAGAAAGAAGGAAATAAAGGACTTGGTTGAAGAACGGTGTTCCTGTGCCGTGATTGGAGTGGGAGTTAAAGTGGAGAGGAAGTTGATTAGCCAAGAAATTATTAGACGAATAAGACAACTCTCTCTCTCTCTGCTTTAATTTAAGTAAAGTAAGTAAGCTATACAATTTTGTTAAGTTAAGTTGCACAGGTTATTGTGATGGGTGCTACTGCTGGTTTTGGTTGGTGGTGGTGGTAGTAGCAGCCCCATAAGCCTGCAAGCCAAGCCAAGCAAAGAACCGTGTGATTTTGAGTTGTTGGAATTGTTATCCCAAGGGAGGGCAAAGTCGGTAGGATTGGAGGATTATGGGGAAAAGAGGCGCGGCTACAAGGCTGTACCCACTCCTAAACAACAAACAGGATCATCATCAATTTCACTACCAACTACCACCACCACCGACTTCATCTCCCCGTGACCAATGCAACGCAACGCAATAAGGCGAATCTATCTGTAGATGGTACATATAAACGGAACGAACGAAACCAACGCGTAGCACCCCAAATCAAATACGGCTCAATCTCTTTACTTACTTACTTACTTACTTACCACCACTTATCCAGTCCAGGAGGATCCTCTTTGAAAAGCTTCTCAAAAACCACTTACTCACCAGTTCAAGTCTGGACTCTGACACGAATTCAAACCAAAAAGAAGCTCGTCCTCGTTTTCGTCATTGTCGGAGTCATCTCGAAAGAAAAGAAAGAGGCAAAGTGACTCCAACGACCACTAACAACAACTTTACCACGTGAAAGAGAAAGTGAACGAATCCAGTGATTTTGTAGTGGAAAAGTGTGAATAATTGTGCAGAGATAGATAAAGAAGTCGTTGTTTTGCCAGTGTATCAAGTGTCGTTATAACCCCCCATGTGTGGGATGAGTGATGAAACGAACCATTCTTCGGATATGGAAGCAGAAGCGATTATTGAATCTTCCATCCAAATTTCCGATCACAACAAAATGGGCAAATCCCCCTTAAACTTTTCCATCTCACGACTCCTCTCCGCGGCGTCATCTGCCCAAAATAATAATAATAATCATCATAATGAAAGCAGTCAAAAAGTTGTCAAGGACAAAAACAAAGGAAATCATAATAAGGCATCTACCACCACCACCACCACCACACCCACAAATAATAACAATATTATTGGAACAAGCAATCGAAATCATAAACATACGATTCACTACAGAGCTACAACAACAACGCAAAGTAGTTCCCCAAGCAGTCCTCCTCCAGAAGATGATAAGCACCACGTCACCACACGGCACCACGACGACGGTCATGAATCTGGTGGTGGTGGTGACTCTGACTCCTGCACAGGGTCCGACTTGGACCCCCACCCACACCACGCACAACCACATCATGAAGACTCCGACTCTGAGATTGAGATGGATGATCCTGCAGAAGAAGAACACAAGGAAAGAAGTAGTCGTGGTGGTGGGGGTGGTCGTCGTGGTGGTGGTCATGATGATGATGATGATGGTTTAGATTCCCCCAACTCCAACCGAAGCACACCCGAATCTTCTCAAAGCCATATTACTACTAATAATAATCATAATAATACTTATAGTAACCATAGTAACCTTCACAACCTATCACACCATCCGTCGTCTCACCTTGCCTCATCCTCCTCCCCATACCAGCACCTGTCTGGAGGCATGGATGGTGGTGGTGGGGGTAATGGTGGGGGGATGAATCCTTTTCCCATGTTGGGATATTCCTCCATCTTTTTACCAAATTTCCCTTGCCCCATCACTTCTTCTGCGGCTAATCACATCATCAGAGTTCCTGCACATCGACCAATGTCCAATTTTCAATTGTTTGGACAATCCGCTGCCGCCGCGGCTGCCGCACTTGGAGGACATAATCCACTCGATATGAATTCTGCACCTTTGTTCAGCACTTTTGATCCGAGAAGCTCACTTTTGCTTAAGGATAGACTTAATGGTGAGTATATATCGCATGTATTTTATTAACAAAGTTTGTATGTACAAAAGTCTCAGTTGGGGAATTTTTACCTCCTGTCAAATTTTATTTCCATTTTTATATAAATGATGATTCCATCCGCATCCTACACTAGCATCATCTCTCAAACTCTTTTATTTCTTCAATAATAATAAAAATGTCAAGTACAATTTGTCTCCGATAATAAGTGTCACCCAAAAAACGAAGAAGAAATACACATAATTTCGACCCAATTTTATTCAGAATATATTTTATGACGGTATGGCTTATTGACTTTGCAATGTTATTATGTACACCATAATAATTTTCTGTGCAGTATGAAACGGACCAAGTAGAATCACTAAATAATTCATACTTGGCTTTTCTCTCTAGTAAATGGGAATCAATCGTTTCAAAGTGTTTGGGGAATTTGACAATTTTGCTGCTGCTTCCTTCTCTCATTTTTTTTATACCCTTCCATCCATCCTTCCTTCTTGTTATTCGCATACACATGCACGATATCATCATCATGATCGTCATGTCATTCGTGTGTGTCATTTGTCATATTTTGTCATGTCAAGTGGTTAAGCCTCCTGTGTCTTGTCTTGTACATACATTCGTAGCTGGGTGGTTTGGTTTGGTTTGACTTCTTCTTTAAAAAAAAACCCGTTCTCTACCATCCAACCCAACCCAACCAAACCACCCACCCACCTGCGTGCCTAGTAGTAAACGAAGTCATCGTCGTCTTAAAATTCTTCTTAAAGACGTTACACGAATACTTACCTGGTTCATTTTAAACGGGAGCAATGCTATGTAACTTAACTGCACATTCAAACCTAATTGGTCCTTGTACATGAAAATATACCATTAATTTGATTGTTGTCATTCTCATTCTTTTTACAGCCTCACTTGCCTTCACCCGAAGAATAGGTCATCCCTATCAGAACCGGACCCCACCCAAAAGGAAAAAACCACGCACTTCTTTTACCCGTCTTCAAATTGCGGAGCTAGAAAAACGATTTCACAAGCAGAAATATTTAGCTTCCGCGGAACGGGCATCGCTCGCTAAAGCTTTGAAAATGACGGATGCTCAAGTTAAGACATGGTTTCAAAATAGGAGGACGAAATGGAGGTGAGTTGTTATAATAAAATTCAATCTTTTTTAAGCAGCGACTTTTGGTGGTGGTGGTGGTGGTGGTGATAATTGTTGTCTCTCCTTATCAATTTAAAGAGGGTGAGTAAGTGGAGTAGTTTAGTTTGAGAGGGTGTAAATGACTGCACGTGAGACAATGCAATGCAACAAGGAGAAGATGATGTGCAGTGCATCATTCATGTATTGCATTGTATGTATATAAAAAGGTTGTGTTAGCTGTTGGCGACATACCCCCACCACCATGGACCGCGTTGCTCTCAACATGACATGGAAACACCATTAGACCAACTAATTACCAATATATATAATACAATACAAAAAGAAGAAGAAAGAAGGGAAGTGTGTAAAGAGTTAAAAGAAAGAAAGGATTCATTTCATATTTATTTATTTGTTTAGTTAGTTACTCAAGTATTGAGTGATTCTTATTTATTTCACATTTTTAGCGTATCGTGGTCGTCGCCTCGTCGCTTTTTTCGTCATGTGATGACGATGATCACTTTCTCATAAGTAATACATAATCTCAGGTGTCCTGTCTTTGGTCTGGACGGGACGACTGAGTGGCAGGCAGGCATGCACTCACCTTACCACATTCTTAAACCATGTATCATCATTTTACACCTTTTAAGACTCATCATATCATCATCATCCTACCTTAACTTAACCCTTCTTATCGGCACTCTTTCCCATTTAAACATAATTTCCATTTAAGATTCCGAAATAACTTCCAGAATAATGAGAAGATTATACATATTCAAACCAATTTATTCCACTTTTATCAATAATGAGACTAAAATTGCAGTCTAGTGTTGTTGTGCTTCCTACATTTTGTAGTTAAAAAACACGAATTTAAATAAATATTAATAATAATAATAATAATATTATAACTTAACCAAAGTCAAAAAAGAGTTGAACCAAGCTTAATTCACTCCAGAACTGAAAAATGATGGTTTTTATGTTTTGTTTAACTTAACATTAAATCATCCATCCATCCATCCGCGTCAGTCTGACTGATTCATCCATTTTATCTTTATTAGTCTGAAAGAACACGAAATAAAGCTTAAGTGGGAAATTGTCGTGGATAAAATAAAGTAAAGTAAAGTGTGCTTGCTTTTGTGATGATGATGATGTGAGTGCAAGTGCATGAATTGAATGATTCTTAAATCCTGTATTCACATTCACCACTCTTTTTTAAACCAAACCTTCTCCATTAAATTTATTTATTTCCATTTATCCAGTTCGTTCAATTCAAGATTAGTATTGTCTCCTTCATCCATTCCATTATTATATATCGCACTTATTTATCTGTATTATTGCATTGTTGTTAATAGCAGTCCCCACTCCTGCATGCACACATTGTACAAAAAAAGGAGTTATAATTAACAAATTTCCTTATTTGAATATTAAAATACAAAAAAAATAAAGGAGCATAAGGGAACAAGGTAAAATGAGAGAAGGGTGGAAAAATGGAACCTATAATAACATGGTAGTGTGTGTCCTCTCAAAAAAAAGAAAGAAATGGCTGGAAATGGAAATAATGGATGGATATAAAATAAAATGAAAGTAAGTATGGAACACCACCATAATTTACATGAGAGGTTGTTGTCATGCAATCTTCCATGTTTGTGTCCGTTCACAATATAATATGACGATGACGAGGAGTTGACGAGGTGGTTGGTTGATGTGTCCAGTTTGAATATTATTGAAGGAGGGAGCTCATACTATTATGACCACTTAGATAAGGCCAGACAAGGATAAATGATGATGATGACGATGTCGTGTCGTGTCGTTGAAAAGTAGACGAGTATGAGTATGTATAATGTATATAGTTTAGGTTTCACTTGGTGGGAAGAAAGAAGAAGAAGAAGAGAATGATTATTATGCGATGACAATTTTGTATTGTACATATGTAAGCAATATGGAAGTCTGTACATACATACATAAGTAAACTCGTAAAACAAAATGAATTACAATTACAATTATTCTGTGCATGCCATATAATCAAATGTAATAATGGCTGACAACTTGTATACATACATACATGTTCTTTACTTGAAGAAGGAAAGTGGAATGGTGGATATTTTATTATTGTCATATTTGCATGCAAATGGCTGAGCTGGTGTATTGTATTGTCCATTGTCCTGCTACTTGTTTTGTTAGGTTGATTATTGGTCCGTCGACTATAAAATTGTGATGGAGTTGGTTCGTTCACAAAATAATACATAGTAATATAATTACAAACTATAGTCTGTACGTGTACATGGGTAGCTTAAACTTCTTCTTAACATCCAACAAACTTTTAATGAAATTGTGTCCTTTTGTGTTTTGTTGCAGACGCCAAACAGCCGAAGAACGTGAAGCAGAAAGACAAGCAGCATCCCGTTTAATGATTTCCCTTCAAGCTGAAGCCATGACGAAAGGGGTGTACAGTTCTGATGGGTCACAGAATGGGGGAAGGACGCCGTGGGGTCATCAACCAAGTGGTCCTCCAATGACGGTGGCACAGCAAGTTGCAGAAGCACAACTTTCGCCAAATAATACAAGTTCCCCGGATGTTAAGTTCCTGCAGATTACGTGCTGATTTTAAAAGAGTTTGTATGTAAATGTATTCATTCATTCGATAATTAAGGTCACTTCACTGCTTAATAAACTTTAAAATATGGATGGCTGGCGGCAAAAATTTGACAGCTTTATATTGTGAGGATTTTCAAGTTTCTTGATTTTAAAAAAATTACTATTATTTTATCAGTATTTATTGGTTGGTTCCGCATCAAGAAGGCTAAGATTGTAAGCCTTGTTGGTGTCCAAAGTAATAAGTAATTAAGTCAATCCAGAATAAGGGACACCAACAAATTAGGATATTATTATAATTATTGTTATAATTGTTATTATTATTCTAATAGTCGCAAATCTAACTTATGGAGAAATGTATACATACAAAAAAGAATTAAAAAATTAATTAAGTATGTATTACCACCAATTAACGCCAACTATAAACCTATTTAATACACCTGCTTGAGATAGCTGATTGAGATCGCTTTAACGCATCCTTCATGGCTTGCTATACATACATGTTTATTACGATTAGAATTATTAGCGATATATTTATTAGCATTACAATTATAATTATACTTACTAATCATGAATTAAATAATTGCTAATTAAATGATCTCGAATTTTTAATAATAAATTAATCCTTAATTTACACAAATTTCTGCAATCTGTATATTTATGCACGTGTTTCATATTGCATCATTACATATTTGGTCATATCATTTTTAGGCCATCAGTGTATACAACGTGTCAAAACCATCAATTTAAACAGATACTCCAATTTGTAAAAAATAATTTCCAGTGGCAGTGACAGGAAATGGCTTTATTCTCATTATACTGTATCATCTATGTATCAACATTCATTCATATAATGTAAAAAACGGATGCAAATTGCTAAAAAGCTATGCGTGTGTCGATTTAAAACCTATTCAAGTCACCGGATTGAATTGGATTGGATGCATGATTTTTTAAATTGCCACTTTTCACGAAACCAAATGGAGCAATTTTGTGGAACCATTTCAGAAGATACTTCGTCTATTATTTCCTTGATTCTATAAACCGAAATGTTTGCTATTTTATATTACTGGGAAATTGGGAGGAGATAAACATAATCTACAAATTCCATATAATACAAAAAAATCGCTCCACAAAACAAAACATTTGAACTGAATTTGTATTTTGATTATTACAATAAACTCGTGATCATCTCGTGCATGGCTTGAAGAAATAAAAAGTGATAAAAAAAGTGAAGTAAAGTCAAAAGTAAACCAGCATTTTAATTATTATTTAATGGTGGTGGTGGTGGTGGTGGTGGATTGGATGAAAATTAAGGAATCAATAAAATTAAAACATGATTGAGCTCACTCATCCATCCATCCATTCTAGAAGTGTGGCGGATTCATCATCGCCATATATTCGCCAAATAAGAACTAAACTAAACGAACCCTTTACTTTATTTTACCTCTCTATTTCATCCATAATTATAACTGGCTCGCTTGTTATATAGACTCAATAAAACAAAGGAACGAAGAAGTGGTGGTGGTGGTAGTGATGAAGGTAATAAAACTTGCTAGTGCCGATTGGATGACAATGTTATTAGCAACGATTTACATGTTATATGGTCATGTTTTTGGTGTAAACTGTGCACAAGAAGAGTTGTAGAGAGAGAGAAGAAGGTAATTTGTCTAAGTGAGGGTCATGATATTCTAATTTAATGGCGCTATTATGGCGTGCAGGCAAACCAATTATAAACATGCGATATAATAATATACAATACGATAACTTTTGATACGTTATGAACAGAACAGAACAAAACGCCGTTAAATTCCGTCCCCTTATTCATTTCAACAACCACTCCACATACGAGACTCCCTCCCTTCTTCCTCAATTTCCTTCCTTCTATTATAATCCAGGAAAACCTCAAAGTTACAATAATAATAAGAAGAATTAAGAATTTAAATAAACTGTTAAATACTTAAAATTGGTTTCATCCTTTAGAATATTACAGAGGATGGAAACACTTGAGTGGGCAGGTACAAAAATTGACCTACCTTTTAAAGACGGATTTTTTTATAATGCT
>JAQFZJ010000361.1:0-31412 GCA_034695645.1 Folsomia fimetaria
CATTACTATTATTAGTTGGAGAAAACACTTATCCAAATGCTGTAGCTTTCTTATCCGGGTTGGACCTACTAGATCCAGAAGTTCCATACGAGTGTATTCGAAATGCAGAGAAAGTTCCGCAAGATTCTTGCCCATACATTTGGAAACGGTTCAATGATTCAAATTATTTGACAGCTTTGGTTGAAGATTATCCAGGTATAATGACTTTCAATCACATGAAAATGGGGTTTGTGGAACAGCCGACGGATTTTTATTTTCGACCTTTCATGCTCAGCATTGACCAACCGGTAATTTGATACATTAATTTCAAATTATGAATAAATTAGTAAACTACGTATTTTTTAACGCAGAACGTGGATTGCATTGGACAAAACACCACAGAAGCCACGCTCATGAAGTACATCTCTGGAGCAATGTCACATTCTTCTGAAATTCCAATATTTGTCCATAGTTGGCTAACCGGCTTGGGTCATGGGGACATGAACCAACTTCAACTCGCTGACAAAACTATATTTAATTTCCTCACTTCAGTAAATCTAACCAACACCATTCTTATCCTTTTAAGCGACCACGGTCAGCGATATAACGCCCTGCGGAAAACACTTCCTGGCTGGTATGAAGACAAACTCCCAGCTATTTCCATCTACCTCCCTCCAATAGTCAAGACCAAATTTCCAGAATGGGAGACAAACCTACAAGTCAATTCGATGCGGCTTACTTCGCCCTACGACCTGTACCAAACAATGGAACACATTCTCACCTCTTACAATTCAGCTTTGCCAAATTTGCCCCCTTTCCATCGAGGTCAATCACTGCTAACCCCCATTTCTCGGGATCGCAGATGCATCGATGCCCGAATTGGGATAAACTTTTGCGCCTGCATTCCACCCAAAAGGCTGAATTCGACTGACCCCAAAGTACAGCAAGCCGCTGTTGCAGCAGTGACATATTTAAATAATGCCCTACCCAGTCAGTGCCACCGAACCGAATTGGATACTGTGATTGCTGGCGCAGAAATGCTGGATGACGAAAATAATGTTAGTAAAGGGTCCCTTATTGTATCATTTTATACAAATCCAGGACAGTTTCTATTCGAAGCTACGGTTGACTTTACCGTGGTCGATGGTCATCACGTTTTCAAAGTCGGTACCGATTTGTTAAGGATGAACAAGATGGAAAGATCTGCAGACTGTGTCAATACCCCTACCTTAGAACGATACTGCTATTGTAAATAATTTTATTTTTGTATATAATTCATCCATTCAAATGATAATATATTAAGAATTCGCTAATTTCGCAATAATTAGTGTAGTTATACAAAATTCGTACTTTATCTTGACTTTCACTCTCGGAATGTTCGCTTTCCAATTTCCACTCTATCTCACATTTCATACCGTTTTACTGCCCAAATTGTTAAAATTAGTTTTTTTGCAAATATACCATTGGCCATTTATGATTTTTGCAACTTTGCTAATTTCATAAGCATGACGGAGAGATGAGAGAAGGAAGTAAATGGGGGAGGGAAGAAAAGAAGATCAATATTATTCACCACCACCACCACCAACCAAACCATCCGATCAGTCATTCATCTTCATCATCACTTTATTTATTTCCTTTTGATCCCAATTAAGGAAAATTAAGATCATCATTTTATTCATCCAATTAAGTAAGTTGTTATCATCTTTTTAATCCTTTTCAATTCGTTTTAAGAAGAGTTACAACCAAAAGTCGTAACAACAGCCAGACGAAATATTTTTGCCGGAGGGAATGCTTTTTTATCGGTCTGCTGCTGTCAGGTTGCATTAACAAGTTATAATTAATTGTTAAAAATAGTGTATTTGCTGCCTAAATCGTAAAATTAGTGTACTATATGTAAATATTGCAATTTTAGAGAAGAAAAATGTGCATTTAAATTGATTTGAGTGCAAGTAAATAGTGTGTAAAGGTAAATTACACATTTTTAGTTTTGTTTGGATCGTCCGATAACTTGTTTGATGATATTATCATCATGATAAGTTGCACTGGCACTCACTATTTATGTATTATTCAGGTCGTTATTCATAAATGGTCAATGTCAGTATTAAATGTTTCTTGGTCACGTACACAAAGTCATTCCCCTCGCCGTCATTCATGATAAGAACTTATATATACCCTACGTACATATATACCCTATCGTTTGTTTACCTGTTCTTATGCTTACTTGATAAATGCAAACAATGATATCATTCTTGTGTGTTGCTGATTTATTTATTATTGTGTTATCTGTGTTTCAGTTTCAGGATGACGAAAATTTCATCTTATGCCATTTATGCAAAGAAATAAACATTGGATTGACGACGGCGACTAGTGGTTGATAATACAAGGCTGAAAATGAAGGGCTGCTGAAACTCGACTGGTACTTAGAAAACGATATAAGGACTGAGATTGAAGATAAGGGACAATCTTGTTTGGGACCAGGAACAAGTAGATAGAAGGAGAGAATCGACAATGTTAACTAACGGAGATGAAGAGCCAAGGTACGACCTTGTTCTCGTATAAAATGCATTTATAATTGAAGATTTATTTACAGAATTGAGCGACCAAAATCTTCAACGTCGCCTTCACAAAGAAATGGGGATGTTGAAATTCAAGGGGGTGTGTCTAAGGGACGTGCAAAATACTCTCGTGCCCTTCAAACCTTATTACCATATCGGTCAGAAACGTAAGTTCAGATATGCATTCATGTCGCAAACTGAATTTGATGTACCTATTACATTACAATTTAATATTTTTAGACCGAAAAATGTCAAGCAATTGCCAAGCAGTCATGCCGGGATGTTTTCATTTGTATCATTCACCTGGCTCACACCAATCATGTGGAAGGCTTTTCGTCAAGGGTTGAGTCCCATGGACTTATGGGAGCTGCATGTAAGTGGGAAAATGCCATGTTGGATTTTCAATTTTGAATTGCATTGAATAATTGATTTTTGACCAATCAAATATGATTAGGATTCGGACAAGGCTGAAAAAAATGCAAGAAGATTGAATCGGATTTGGCAAGATGAAAAAGTTCTTGTAGGACCTGACAAGGCTTCATTTATGAAAGCAATTTGGAAGTTTGGAAAAACAAGATTCTACGTTTGCATATTTCTCATGATTGTCAGCATTTGTTTCCAATTTATGGGACCGGTACGATTACTTTTCCTCATTTTGACTTAATTTAAATGTGTAATGTGTAAATGTATAAGTAATTTGAAAAAATTGGTTTTCTAGTCATGGATTTTGAAATCTGTTCTGACATATCAAGAAGATACGTCACAATCTCTCGAAATTGGAATTGCTTTAGCTATTGCTGCATTGTTGGCTCAACTTTTCCGTAACTTAACTTACAGTGCGGTTTGGGCAATTGGAATCCACACAGGTTTGTTTATATATCAATTTTTATTGAATGATGAGATAAATATTTGTTTAAAATGTAGGCATGAGGGTGGAAGGAGCATTGCAGTATATGACATATGATAAAATGCTGCGTTTGAGAAATGGCGGAGATAACATTCTTAGCAAAACCATCACATTCTGTACAAATGATCAAGAGAGAATTTTCGAATGTGTGTCTGGAGGAGTTTTGGCAGTGGGTATGTAAGATATATTAGTTTCTGTAGTATGAAAATTGTACAAGTCTTTTTTTATTAACATTCCATTTGTTTATGATCATTCCTCTAGCTGCGCCCGTGATGTTTATATTTTGCTTCATATACACATGTATTGTTTTGGGGCCTTGGGCTATACTGGGGAATGTTGTGATATTTATGTTTTACCCTCTCATGGTAAGTTGGTCTATGTAATACCATTCTTTAAATATGAAAGTATATTATTCTTTAGTAATAATCTACTCCTTGAATTAGGGAGCCATTGCCAGACGCACTACCCTGATTCGAAGGAAAGCTGTAAAATATACAAACAAACGGGTCGGTCTAATGACAGAAATATTAAACTCGATTAAACTCATTAAAATGTATGGATGGGAAGAAAGCTT
This sequence comes from Folsomia fimetaria, assembly GCA_034695645.1. Taxonomy (NCBI): domain Eukaryota; kingdom Metazoa; phylum Arthropoda; class Collembola; order Entomobryomorpha; family Isotomidae; genus Folsomia; species Folsomia fimetaria. The sequence continues at coordinate 4,016 of JAQFZJ010000361.1, forward strand.
TTTAAAGAAAGTTAAAGGTGCGTGTCTGTATTCTATGTATGTATTTATATATAAAGATTTCAAAATTGTACTAATATAAATTAATGATTTTGCAGAAGTTCGTACCGGAGAAGAAAAACAGTTGAGAATGGCAGCATTTTTGCAGTCCGTATCAGCCACAATTACACCAATGATAAATATTTTCGCTGCTATCGCTGTATTTTTGGGATACAGGTTAAGGATCCTTTGTCATTGTATTATAATATGGCCAGCATACTTATAATTAATTTTTATAGCTTGAGTGATAACAATCTTACACCTGCTGAAGCGTTTACGTTGTTCTCGGTCTTTTCTGCCATGACGTTCACCTTTGGAACGTAAGTAATCAATTTGTACATACAAGATTTCAAAATTTCAATTTATTTTGTATTAATATTTAGACTACCATTTGCATTGAGAGCCATTGGAGAAGCTAGCGTTTGCTTTCGAAACTTTCAGGTTTGTTAAAGCACAATTATTACAGCTTTTATGTGTACTGAACTGAAAAAAAATATATTCACAGAAATTCCTGGAATTACCTGAATTTGAAGTTGTCACCGAACCAGATTTGGAATGTGATCATGACTCTGTTGTAGCAATCAAGGATGGATGCTTCGCCTGGGAAGTAGAAAAACCTTCCGAAATTCGTGAAGAAACTCAGACTCCTGCGACCAAGAAAAGTAAAAAGGTGGCAAAAAAAGAAAAATCTAAAGCGAGTGGAAATGGAAAATCAAATGCTGAAGCTAACCCAGAAGAACAAGTTTTGACAAAAGATGTCAAACGAGAAAGTATTTTATTGGAGGATTGTTTAATAAATGTCAACCTGGAAATCAAGCGTGGCTCGTTACTTGGCGTTAGTGGTTCAGTAGGTTCGGGGAAAAGTGCCGTAATATCGTCTATATTAGGAGAAATGGTGAAAACTTCAGGAAAGATGTTAATTCGAGGATCGATCGCAGTGGTTCCTCAACAGGCTTGGATTTACAGTGACTCGTTACAAGAGAATATTCTATTTGGGTCTCCATTGAATAAAGAAAAGTAAGAAATTATTTTAATTTTGATATTCATTCCGTTCTTACATATATGCCATGTACTTGATCATTATGATTATGCATCAAGGTACGACAGAGTGATTGACATTTGCTGTCTGAAAAATGATATTGCCTCATTCAGTAATGGAGATTTAACATTGATTGGAGAACGAGGTGTCAATCTGAGGTTTGTACAGCTGACTAAATTTATTTGCATTTTATTTATATAAAATAATTGATGTTCTTCTTTATTTAGTGGGGGTCAGAAGCAGAGAGTAAATCTGGCACGCAGTGTTTATGCAGATAAGTCAATATACCTCCTGGATGATCCTTTATCCGCGGTGGATTCCGTTATTGCAAAAGAAATATTTGAAAAGTGTATCAAAACACATTTAAAAGACAAGACTGTACTCTTGATAACAACTGGGGTTCAGGTATTCATTTATTTCTGTATGGGTGTAGAATTTGCAATTTTTATTTGCTAATCTAATCGATATTCTAATTTTTCATAGTTTTTGGAACAATGCGATGACATAATTTTTCTAAAAGATGGACAAATTGTCGAACACGGGTCTCATGAGGAGCTCATTGTCAAGAAAAGTCATTACTACAACATGCTTCAGTATCACAACCAAAACAAGTCGGATACAGAAGACACCTTACCATTGATATCTTCAGAAAATTCGTTATCTGAGACCTCTCCCCGTGAATCGCCAACCAAAAAATTAAAGAAATCGTCCTTTCCTGTGGAGAATTTTGCCCAAAAAATAATTGAGGACGATTCCATGTACAAATTCGCTGGAATTATGGCGTATTTACGTTACCTTGAGGCTGCTGGAGGATATTTCATATTTGGAATACTTTTGATATTTTTTCTGATATTTGGAGCTGGAAAGCAATCGTCGACAATATGGCTGCGAGAATGGTTGGATGCTGGGGATGGCAGAATGGTGAGTAGGATTTTATTTGCTGGAATGGAACATATAATAAGCACCATTTTTCAACAGGATGAGAGAAGGGACAACGCTACTGAACTTAATATTACTTTGTCTGACAGCGATCTCAGAGGATTCATCAATGAAAACCCTCGCATCTGGTTTTACCAATTAATTCTAGTGATACTGCTCTTTGCAACTTTACTTGTGGGACTGGTCAAGGGACTAATGTCATCTAGATTTGTCCTCCGTGGAGCGTCTAGTTTACATTCGAGAATGCTGCAAAGGGTTGTAAACTCCCCAATGAGTTTCTTTGATAATACACCAGTTGGAAAAATTACCACTCGTTTTTCTAAAGATCTGGATGAACGTAAGAACATTTGAAAACATATCCATCTGTTATGCATTTAAACATAGGCAATTTTAATAATAATCGGTTTTGCTTTCAGTGGATGCTCGCCTACCATTCTTTTTTGAATTTGTTATTCAGTCTGTGATATTCGTGCTGTTCTCCATCATCATTCCCTCAGTTATTTATCCCATGTTTGCATTTGGAATGATATTTATTCTTGGTGAGTATACTATTTTCTGTGAATTTGACAACAATTTTATTGAGTTGGTTTATTTGTTGCAGTAATAATGATATATTTTGACATATGGTTAAATATTGGTGTTCGAGAGACCAGGAAACTAGAAAACGTTTTGAAAACTCCAGTAGTACACCATTTACAATCGTCACTGAACGGTCTTTCAATTATAAGAACGTTTCATCGCCAAGACCCGTTCAAATCGAGGTTGGATATTATCTAATATTAAAGTAATGTTAAACTAACTTTAATGTTGCGTCCACTTACAGATTTTCATCTTACGTGAATTACCATCTTGCTGCGGAATCTGTGTATAGATCTGCCAATCGTTGGTTTACTTTTAGGATGGATGGAATTTGTATGATTACCATTTTCGGATCAATTTTAACTGCAGTACTATTGAGGGGGACCGTGACTCCTGCTTTAGTCGGTCTAGCGCTATCCAACATTTATAGCGTCTGTATTTTTGTCCCATTTGTCATGAGGATGAAATCCGAACTGCAGGCAAGGTTTCTATCAGTTGAACGAGTTTTGGAATATTCTGAAGATTTAGAAGAGGAAGAGCCTGCCTCTAAAGTTGTCATAAAGCCAAAAGATGACTGGCCAACAATCCCCGACATTAAATTTGAATCTGTTTCACTTCGCTATCAAGAAAATCAACCATTTGTTATTCAAGATGTGTCTTTTGAAATTCAACCAGCTGAAAAAATCGGAATTGTGGGTCGAACGGGTGCAGGTAATTAATTATGTAACAACTTTTACATTTTCCATTGTTTTGCATTAAAAATATTGCACTGAATTAATAAATTTCCTTTAAATAATAGGCAAAACTTCAATAATATCTGCAATTCTAAGATTATATTCTATTGACGAAGGCAGAATATTCATAAGCGATATGAATATCAGTGAAATTTCTCTCAAGGATCTGCGTGCAAGTATTGCAGTTATACCTCAAGATCCAGTTCTATTCCAGGGGACGCTCAGGTACTATACTTATTTAACGTCTTGTCAGTCTACATAACTTGCGCGGAATTAAATATGTCTTAACTCTCATGTTTGAAGGTACAATTTGGATCCCTTCAATCAGCACACAGATGAGCAGCTTTGGTCGGCTCTAGAAAAATCTTATATAAAATCCAAAGTAATGAAAATGCAATATACTGAATTTACCGATAGCTTGCGATTTTTTTAATTTTTCATGTTTAAATCTAGATTGAGAAGGAAGAAACAAAGTTACTTCAACCCGTTGCAAGTGATGGTGACAATTTTTCGGTTGGGGAAAAGCAACTGATTTGTATGGCGAGAGCTTTACTTCGCAAGAATAAGGTTTGAATCTTACACCTTGAAAGACCAGCTTGTGAATTAAAATTACACATAATGTTTTGGTTAGATCTTACTGCTCGACGAAGCTACTGCCTCGCTCGATATTGAGACCGATTTTCTCATTCAAAACACAATTCGTGAAGCATTCAAGTCATGCACTGTAATAACTATTGCTCATCGTCTCAATACTATCGCATTTTACGACAGAATTCTAGTGATGGACAAGGGACAGGTATATATGCTAATTACTAAATCCTCAACAATCAATCGAAAGTCTGACATCCGCAATTTTTTTTAGATGATTGAAATGGATACTCCTCAAAATCTGATGGATAACGAAAATTCTCGATTTCACAAGATGATGAATGCATCAGGAATCTCTAGTTTGGACCAATTGAAAGCGTATCGTGTTGCATCGCCATCGCCAATAGAATCTACTAATGAAGTGTAATGAATTTAATAACCTCATTTTGTATGTACCTTAACCAACTTTAACCTCCACTCAACAACGGACAACCGTTCGTTTAGGCTTATTAAGTGTTCAATAGTATATACATATTACCATATTAATAGAATTGTACAAAAATGTAACTAAATCCGGTCTGAACCTAACAACTCACCATTATCGTCCTTGTTCTGGTCTTTCATCCTGTGAGCCCTAATAACTTGCCCTAATAATTCGACCACTAAAAATGTATCCCGGTGGAATATACACGAGTCGTAATTATCTAAATACTTGTATATTTCTTATTTATTTATATCGCGTCCTATCCGATCCGACTTTCCTGATATATTTCATATAAGTACTTAAGCTATATACTTGTACAAGAAGTGGCAACTGATTTACATAATATTCTTTCGCCATTAATTATTCGTTTTACCACATTGTTTATATATTTATATATTTATTTTAACATTTGTTATTAGTAGCATCAGTATGTACATATTACAATTTTGGAATTTCTGCAGTTCTCGACAATAATATACCTACATAAGAACCGTACAGATATTTTGACCAAATATATATTACATCGTAATAGTAACGTAATTTTGCTGTAATAAGAATTTTATTTAATTACAAATTTGTCAAAACCATACTTGAACAACATTATCAGACTCAACCCGACCTTTTTCAAAGCTTTTAAGTTAAATCGTCATAAATGAAATACAGAATTCAGTTTTTAATTCAATTTGGATTATCTATGAACTGAATCTCTCTATTTCATATGTCGTTTATATCAAGTAATCCACAGACTAAAAATCATCAAATTAGGACGATTTTAATAATTTACAGTCAGCCTGCACTATTCGTCACAAAATCGGATTCTTCCAAAGTTTTGCTCATTCTTGAAAATATTTCTGCACTTGTGGGATGCATCGCAATCATGGAATCCATATCCGCCTTTTTCGCCCCTAATTTCACAGCGAGGACATAACCTTGCATCAGATCGCCTGCATTTGGACCTAAATAATGGAGCCCGACGATTCGTTCATCTTCTGATTTTAGTGTGATCATTTTAGCGTAGCAGATTCCTTTGTGCCTGTGCAATTGTGTAATTTAGATGATAAGCCATATTTTTTGATAAGCCTATATACTTACCTATTTCCCAACTGATACTGCAGTGGGATACATCGCGAATAATATACTTCAATATTGGTCTCGCCATGCTCAACAATGGCAGCTTCTTCAGATAATCCCACACAAGCATAAGCGTGTGGATAAGTCAGGAGGAGCTTAGGCATTGCTTGGTCATATTCCATAGCGTCGTAAGACCCGTGATACAACCTTCTACTTAATTTCAACCCGGCTTGATAAGACAGTCCACTAAAGTTGATAAGCGTGGATGAATTTGGGACGCGTTGAGATGCGCAGTCGCCAATGGCGAATACATCTTCGGATGTGGTCATGTCTTGACTGTCGACCCAGATCTTACTTGTCTCGTCTTCAATTAGGACTTCTGCAAAAATAAAACATCATAAATCGCAACTTTCTTTTTGCGAAATTGCAAATTGCAATACCTGCTTTCTTCAATTTAAGCAACGGTGTCGCCGGCTTCCTCCCAATTGCGAGAACAATCGTGTCAAACTCTTTGTTACACCTTTCTCCAGTTTGGACATGCTTTGCGCCAACGATAAGCTTTTTTTTTGTTCGAAAGTGCTCCATTCCCACCAAATTATACGCTTCACTACAAATTTCGACGGGGCTCCACCCAATCATTATTTTAATACCGCGACTATGCAACGTCTCCAAAATTAGGGTCGCCATCCGACGATCGAATCCTTTCAAAACGGGAGATCTCGACATGATTGTTACTTCCAGTTGAAGACCACAAAGCAGTCCTGCGCATTCAATAGCGTCCTCGCCTCCTCCCACGATAAGGACGCGACCTGGATAACGTCGCATGGAAAATATGTCGTCGATTGTGATACAATTCCCGTGTGCTCCAGGAATGTCTAAGTAACGATAATTTGATCCGACGGCAATGACGATCTTCTACAAGAAAAGGGAGGAGATAAGACACTCCATCGATAAGTATACTTATCGATAGATACATATTTAAATGTGCAGGACAAACCTCTCCAGTAATAAATTCTGTGGTTTTGTCTTCATGTGTCAACTTTATTCTGTGTGGTGCATCAAATTCGCAATTCAAATTGTAGTACTTGATCAATTTGTAGTGTTCGAGACCGAATTGTTGCTCAAAGTTTAATGTGCGAATATAGTTTTGGATGTTATCGATTAGCGTTGTCCAGTCATTGGAAAATGCTTTGGATTTCTCTTCCGGTTTTGTATTTCCTTCAGCTACAACTACTTCCGGTTCAGGTGGAGGGAACCATCCAAACGGTAGAGATGTTCTTTTGTCCACCATGTCCCCAACGGTGCATGCATGGTTCATCAACATTTTTGGGACACACCCCACATTTATACAGCTCGAGGCGAATCGGGAGGAAGAGGAATCACAGATTGCAACTTTCTTCCCAACTTTGGCTGCTTCTTTAGCCACGCTATTTCCACCGGCACCATTGCCTAGGACAATTAGGTCAAAATCGTACTCTGAGTGGACGTGGTCATCGTCGTCATCATCATCGTCATACAAATCGTGGTGGTTCTATCGGAAATATGCAAAGCGAGTTAGGCCAAAGTGGCTAAATTAATTAATTTGCATACACACCTCTTCCGTGGTCAAGCCTTCATCCCTGATTATCTGCGTAGTAGTTGCAGTACCACCCAAACCACCTCGACGACCAACAACTATCTTATCAAGTACCTTATCATCGAAATCCTGCACCGAAGATTTGCAGTGGTGCACAGCAGTCTCAGCAATCTAACACAAATAGAAACATTATATTATAATTTGAGACACGCTTATCTCCTATTTCGACTAATGAACCTTATTCTCAAAATATTCTACCGTTTCCTGAATGCTTGGAGCAAGGTTGATGGCGTCAAAAATTTGTTGAAACAAGTTCCGAATCTTAACCGAATTTTGAAGTTGGTGTTCCCAATCTTCGGAAAGGATACCAATTCCTTGCAAATTTATGTTCGCTCTTTGACAAAGGCCGAGAAATTCGCCAAAATCAAGTGCACCGTCTTTATCTAAATCGCTTTCTTTGATGATTTGTCGCGCTTCCTGTTTGGAAATTATGTAGTCGTGTTGGTCCAAGAAGAACATGAGCTCGGATTCGTTGAGTAATCCATCCTGGGCGATGTTGGCGCTATAAAGTTCACAAGTTAATCACAAATGTTATCGTCATCCTATAATTACGGATAAGTGAAGTGACTCACATTCTAAACAACTTTTCAAAAAATTTGAGCTCAACTTGATTAAAAATTTTGTCATATTTTTGTTTAGCATCTTCAATTATGGCCGTGATAAGGGCTACGTTTAACGCATACAATTTATGAGAAGATGCAGTATCTGTAGACTTGTCGATTGCAGATTGAGGACAACTAATTGACAAGAATTCTTCTTTAGAAGGTTGTTCGTTGTTGCCTTCAATGCCTTCTTTCATCCCTTCTCCCGAGGCATCTTCGTCACCACGAGTAGATTTGGAGGAGGCAAGATGAAGATTGTGTTCACGATTGGGGTCCATGTCATATTATCTTTTCAGCAAAGATTTTGGAACAGATGTTGCTGGATTATTATCTATCTACCTCTATGCAAAATTGATCAATGATAATAGTTTGTCGTTATAAATCCACATTTTACATAGCAACTTTAACTGATATACCGCAGATATTTGGTCTAAATAGACGCAAGACACTAGAATTTCATGAAATAATAGATATGTGTCTAGTCTTTGTGCACAATTAAATTAAACTGATTGCCTTAAATTTTAAATAATTAATGAAACATGAATGGGATCATATATGCGATGTATTAGTTAAAATGTCGCATTTCATTTCATCACAATCATCATTACACTTTCAAAATGTACCATATGAAATTAAATAAAGTTAAACAAAGCAGCGAAAGCTTGAAAGGTTTCTCCTGATTATTGCATCCGGAAATTGATTCTGCCCGCCCAATGCTTGCTGATTTCGAAGTAGTAGTAAAATCCTCCACCCTCTTCGCCATTTCGTGTTCCTCATTGATAAAAACAAAGAATAGAAAGTTGGTTTGATGATTACATGTGAATTTGACACATTGATCAGATGCACACTCATCATTTTGCACGCATTGATAACCCGCCGCAGTTTTGCATATTATGTCGCCATCCGCCTTTCTAAATGGGGCCAACCCGGGTTTACACCGACATCGGAAATGCTTTTTCGGAATTTCCGTTGCAAAGCCTCTAATCTGGGCGTCGTAATCTTCATCCTCTTGAATTAATCGGGAAGGCTCATCCTCATTAATCATCCCGTTGACATCGTAATCAGCATGATGATCGTGGTGGTGGTGTTGAATTTCTTTGACTCGCAGGTCAAAATGGTCAGGTACACAGGTCATGTTCAAATCGGGGGAACACTGGTTAGTCTTTAAGCACGGTTTTCCATAGGGGATGAAATTATGGTCGAACCCGACCATCATATCGGTTTGCTCGTTGAAATTTTGTTGCTTTTTCTCAGTGTTGGCTGCTGCTCTTGGAGATGATTTCTTGCATTGTAAGCCAATCTTGCCGTTTTGGCAATAACATGCTATCGGAGGTGAGTACCTAAAACAGAATCCATAAGGTTGACCTTGACATCGAAGTTGGACCTGCAAAAAAATCTAGGTCAATTTTCATACTTTTATTTATTATATTTGCTAGACGACTCACACTAGATTCGAAATATTTGGGATATGCTCCACAAACATGACCAGATTTGATGATGTACACCGTCTTTGAGTCCATCATTACTTTGTCAACTACTCCTTCAGCCCAGTATTGACATGATCCTGTACAACAAAAAATTAAATCATTATTATGCATTAAATATTCACAGAATTTCGCAACCTACTATCTCTGCATAGGAGAAACTTCCGATAGTCACAAACGGTGGGGTTGCCCCCTTGTTTGGAAGCAATATCAGTCACAGCGCTCAATAATAATTCTTCGTCATAGACATTTCGTTGACTCAAGCCGTACAAGAAATTGGCAATCCTTTCCGAACTGGATGAGTCGCATTCTTCCCCGAATTGTAGAAGGTTTGAGTGTGTGTCAACTTTCTTTTTTATTTTTGGAACGTTATCATCATTTGCAGTTATATCTTCTAAAACTTCCTTCTTTTTGGAGGAGGGCGACGGCATAATGTCGCAGTACTTTCCTTTCCCTCGTTCATTCTTGCAGCGACAACTTCCCCTCTCGCACACAGCCTGTGTGATGCAGATACTGCGTTTGTCGTCGCAGTCATCCCCATTAAAAACCGATGATGGCAACGACGATTCTCCACTCGCTCTCGGAAATTCATGCTTTTCTTCCAGACCTTCCCCCATTGGTTCAATAATAGCTTTGATGCTGTGGGTATCATCTATAGTCCGCTTTTTAGTCTCCAAATCCCGTTCAAATTCCAAAATTGGTAATTTCCGTCCTAAATTTGACAGTCTCTTGGATCTGGATGATTCTTCAACGTCAATTTCGTCATATAAATTGGGGGCACCCATGTTTCCTAGATTATTTTCCTCATTATTCGCGATATCTACTTGTTGCGTGGTAAATGGAAGCGATAAGAATAGAAAAAGAGACGAAAGTAGGAGCGTGTCCTTCAAGATAAACTTCATTATTTTAGGAAGGTATCTTTATAGAGTGGTTTGGACTGGGTTGTATACTGTATATTACATATATGTATTATGAGAGGTCTATTTAGTGAAAGCAGAAAGCATTAGAATAAATGTATGGAAATTCATAAACTATTGCTAATCAAACTGAAATTATGACACGTTGGCAACGAGCGGTATGCAAAGTCGCCAATTTTGTCACAAGTTGTTTAACTCTTTCGGGGGGAGATAAGGTTGACATTTCCTTCAAGGGACTGATTACATGGAAAACCTTCTAATTGACATAACATATCACACCCAAATCATTAAGAGATTCAAATTGTAGCAGTTTCCTAAAAAAATGGTTTACGCGGAACGACCAGCGTTTCTCCAATTCTTCCAAATAGTGAGATACCAAAATTACTCCATTTACATACTTACTTATCACCTTCATTCTTCCTGAATTTAGATAATGCTCATCATAAGCCTGGGCCTGCAAAGCGCATCCTACTCGGTTGACATAAGTTGGCAAAGAACGCTTCAAAAGGTTGGAAAACACCACGTTTGCCTCTTCCTGACGAAATACGTGAACATGGCCAAGTACAATGAGTACCTTGCACGAATGAAGGAGCAAGGAATTTCCCCAGATACGGATGACCAGAATCCCGATAGGCTCTACTTTTTGAACAACATTAGTCGTGGTTCCGGAGAAGAACAGGCAGCTCTTGTCCTAATTTCAGTGTCCATAATCCTGCTCGTGACTCATCTTGGATTGGCCTGCATTTCCAAAAATAATACTTATCGGACCAAATGGGTAATGATGACAGCATTATTATGGTGTCAACAATTTTGTAATTAAAATTCCACGACCTTAATTACTTATATTCCACAGACTGCAGCTGTTCAAGGAATTGTTCTATTCGCTACTGCCTTCGCATCGGTCTTTATTGCAATTTCAGCCTACAACTACCGAACATTGTATCACGATATTGCCACCAAGTTCCATGAATGCGTCCTCCTGCATTGTTGCATTAACAATGGGTACAAAAACAAGACATTGTCAGAAGAATTTTTGGAACGAAACGAATTTACGGATATCAAAAAGAGTGCAGATCGACTGGCGAAGACACTGGAGGAAAATTACGTGTGTCAAGAATTCGACTTGAAAACTGTGGCCGCGGTATGTATGTTTATCAACTAAAATAATAATTAAGTAATTAATTATGGAAAATTAACGCAGTTAAAAGATAGTCATTTTTGATAGGCGATTACTGGTATCATGCTCATCTTTAACTTTGTCATCATGTGCTTTGCAATGGATTTGACGACGCTTTACAATGACGAGGATATCGACGAGGAGGAACGAAGACGACGACAAGACTTTCACCGACATGCGCTTCATGCGAAGAGACGCATGCATTCGAAATCTCGTGAGCAAATTAATTATTTAAGATTTAATGAACCATTAATAATTATAATTAATATCATTATGTATATTTTTTATTCTAGAAATGAGCTTTTCTCACGATGAAGAGGATTTGGAAAAGCCTCAAGCATTCAAAACTACAGGGACACGGGCAAAAAATAAATCAACCGTGTAAGAAAGAAAAGTACAATATCAAACTTTACTAATGTTTTAGTTATGATAACGTACATATATACATACATCTTATGCCTATTTATTTAATAAGATTTAAGAACTTGAAACACTTCATGAATAAATGCATGTAAGTGTGTACCTAACATGCACACCAGAAAAGAGATTGAACCATCAGTTTTCTTCATATATAACCACCCACGTAATCGTTCATACACACCAACCAACATCAAATTAATTCATTTCACAATCTTCTAAGAGAAAGAGATTGTAATAATGTGCATGTTTGTGACGTTTCTAATCAACTTTCACCTTCATTCAAACTTTCTCTACGGTCTGCATACAAATAATAACACTGCCTAACTATCAGTTACTCTCTGCATGATGTTGTCGTGGACATTCCAGTCCAGGAGAAAGTCCTCTGGCCAGATATCCCACCCACTCACCCACTTACACTACATACCACTGGGAAATGAATGAAAGCATCAAATCCAGCACATTTTGATGCATATAATAATGACCAGTTCTCCTCCACAATGAATCCATGCATATACGTGGCCCAGATTCAATTCTGCTCGTTTGCATTACTCTACCCGGATTTTGGAAGCGCATGATCAAATCATATGCCTATAGCTACTATATACAATGCAATATACCCGGATCGGGTTTATGTATTTTATCGAAGCAGGCAACTGGTATGTTTAAGTTATATTATATATATGTGGATGAGGAAGAAGATTTGGGCCCATTCCTCGATCTTCGTTCGTGAGGACATCATCATCATCATCTGCTTTCTCCTCGTCCACTTTCTCTTCCTCATCGTCACGTACTTTTGTCTTCTATGTGTCTGTGTGTACCTTCTTTATCCCAAAATTAGCATTATTTTTGAGACGTGGTGTGTGAAACCAGACAAGACAGAATCAAAACAAACCAATCGCATGTGTGACATTTTTGACAATATACAGATAAATATAAGAAATGAAACATAACTAGTTCATTTTTTAAATAAGTGAGAAAGTCAAAATGGACCACAAAAAATATCAGGATGGAGAAAACGAGGGTTGCTGCCAAAAATGTTTGGGATGCATTATGTGTTGCAATCTCCCTGCTTCCTCTGGAGTAAAGATTATCTCCATTTTCTCCATTGTAAGTGTTGACCTACATGTATCACCTTATCCTTACCTTAATCTTATAAAATTCTTCTCTAAACTGAACAGCTATTTGGGCTTGTATACTGCTGTCTCGGTGTGTGGACGTTGATCGTCACCTCCTCCAATGACGCCCTACCACCGCGACAACAACTCTTTTACGACATTTGGAGTGGGACGGAAACTGCAAATGATCCAAATCAAGGGATTTATGTGACCAGTCCAAAGAAACTTGTCCCTTTGAATTCCAACTACAATTGTCTCATCGCTTTGGCATGTATTTCACTCGGTGTTGGATTTATACGGACACTTTCAAGCATTTTCCTTTTGTGGAACTCAGTGGAGAAAGTTAGTCTTTTAATTAATTAATTAAATAAAGTTTTAATTAATTTTAAATTATGCAATTACAGCATAGCATACTCCCTGGAAAAGTCTGGATTGTGTTGACGAGCATGGGAACCACGACCGTTGTGACGTATCTCGTGGTCTTTCTGAACATTACTGGATTCATAAGTGACACTCCCTTTTCTCCTGTGCGCGTTATCAACGATAAATTCTCATTCTACATTCTTCTCACGATTTTTAGATTCATTTGCTTTCTCGACATTTTCCTCGCGATTTATTTCGTTTTTATTGTCCATTGGTTTGTGCGTACTCGATAAATTGCAATAATGCAAATTGCAATTTTGCATGCAGAAAAAGTGCGAGAATAATGCTAACAAAAATTGATGGGCTGGAATCATCTGAATTTGCATAATGCACTTATCATCACTTTCTGATTTGCAAAAAAAATTGCAAAAACAAAGTCTCATGTGTTGCATGATACACGATACGATTGTGCAGGGCAGAATCTATGTATTAATTAGCTCATCTCTCACTTTCAACTTTCTCCTCATCTCTTCGTCTCCTTCGTCGTCTTTTATTCTTCCATGATATCGATCCACTTTCACTTTGAGGTTGAAATGTGGAATCTGTCTGTTCTGGAATCTTTTTCCTATAAATTAATGGTGTGTGGTGTAATTCCACGCCACACGTCACAGATGCCAACCCGACACCACCAGGCATTTTTCTCATCGCGTTGAGTTGAAATTAATAGTGTATGCTAGAATGTGATCAAGTATCTTATCGCAATAATACATAATACTGTAATTAGAGGGAATAATTAAGAGTTTAGAATATTGTAAAGTATTCAGCTTCATAAATCTTTAATTAATTAATTGCTTTATATGACACATACATGGAGCTCTCTATTAACGGTACCATACATCGGAATGATGAAATGAAATGCAATTACGGACAATTACTTATATATGTGAGTGAGCATCGATCAGTATTATTATTATTAAATTAATAAATTAAGAGCTTAATTAAATTGTTTAAACAAAAGCTCCCATGTAAATATATAGCAGTACTTAGTTGTTCTTATCTTATTATTTTAATACAATTATTTAATTTTTTAAATGTAGATAACCGATATAATAGAATAATTTTACAAAAGAAAGAACAGATAATCAATATTGTTGTAATCCAAGTAAAATATTATTGCTAGAATTATATAATTGATTTTATTAGGCAGATCTACATAGTTCTACTCTAAATAAAAAACAAATACAAAATAAACTTGTACTGAAACTGACTGCATCACCACCACTTCAAAAGTTTGAACGTCATTGCAGAAAATCCATGCAAAAAAATCAATTGCAATGATTGTAAAGAGAAAGAAAAGAAAGCAGGAGAAAGTCTAATTCTTAGATATTTTGAACGCGTCACCAATCCAATCCATCCCATACAAAATCTGCGTGGGTAGTGGTGGTGGTGCAGATTGCATCCAAAAATCCCGATAAAAATAGTGCAACTAATAAATATTGACATAGATAGAATCTCTTCTTTATTGAAGTGATTTCTAACTTCCATCGTTTTTTCTGTCAAATTAAGAGTTAATTGAGATTTATGATGTTCGGTAAATTCAGCCAATAAAAGCTTCATTATTTTTTGATGGGAGAAAGCGTATTGTAGATACGAAGATAACACAATTCTGCTCATAAGAATAATATAATGTTAAGCTTGCGGATCGTTATTGCATTCATTTATTCAGTCATATAGTCATACGTATCATAGGTACTTGTGACTTGCGTCTTAAAATGATCCAATATCAAATAATTATTTGTAAAATATGCATTGTTATCACATCGATCAGCATATCTATCTGGATAAGCTAAGATATAAGATAAGCTAAGATGTAAGATAAGACACACAAAAATATATGGATAAGCAATTACAACACATATAAGATGAGACGAATGCTAGCACACTTACCTATACATAGGATAGGATGTGTGGAATGTTGAATGTTGTATGTAGTTTTTGGTGGGCTTCCTTCCTTTCTTTTAATACAAAAGATAATAATGTTGTTGTAGGTTTTTGTCCCTTCTAGTCCAGTTTGCAGTTTGACTTTATTACTTGCCTTGGACTAAAATAAAGCACATTTTCTTTAGTTCTTAATAAATACACTACTTATAGAATTTAAGATGTAATTGTGTGCTTATCAAGTTGGACACGGCGAATTTGATATTAAGTAGTTTGTTGAGTCTTAGTTAAGTTAAATCAAAATTGACTTCTGCAGCATTGCATTAGTTAGTTACATTACATACTATAATAAGTGCAGAATCTCAACTGCATATTGCTCAATTAATTAGTATTAGTAATTATATAGCTCGTTAGTCGTGACATTAACTAGGATGCCTGAGCCAGCCAAACCCTTGTTCGAGGTCGGGGAGATCGCAAATTGTGTATATCGAGGAAAACAGTACTTAGCAAAAATCAACCACATTTCGACAAAAGGCGAGATGAACATGCTGAGAAAATCGACAAAGAATGGCGACAGTGGGGGTGGGTCTGTGGTGGAGGCCGACGGCGACATGTTCTTTATTCATTACGTGGGGTGGAAAGTAAAGTAAGCATTTAAATTTTTAATTAATGTTCACTTTTGAATATTTACAATAAAAAAATCAACTGATTTTTACTTTAAATATACTACATTTTATGTTTTTTATGGTAAAAGATGGGACGAATGGGTGCCAGTTGAGCGATTAGCAAAATTCAGAAAAGTAGATAAGCAAGTCACCGTGGTCAATTGTGTTAAGAACAAATCATCCGGAAGAAAGAATAATAAGACATCCGTGGTGCCAAATAAAAGACAAACTGATGATGCAATGCGAAAGCGAAATACAGAAAAGATTGCTCTAGTGCGAAATAAGAATAAAGAACAAATTGATCAGGTGGGAAATACGGACGAAGTCAAAGATTCTGTGCCAGTACGAAGCAAAGATACAAGACGAGCTCCAGTACAAAATATGGAAGAAATTGATCCAGTACGAAATAATACACCAATTGACCAAGTGCGAAATACAGAACAAATCAATGTAATGGAAAATGCAGAAAAAATTGTTCCAGTGCCAAATGTGGAAGAAATTGATTTAACGGAAGATGTTGGAAATACTGCCCCAGTGCCTTCCACAGGAACAATTCCTGCAGTACAAAATATGGGACAAATGACTCCAATTCGAAATCATGGCGGAACTCAGCCTGACCCAAAGAGATTGAAACTTGTCATGGAATTTGAAGCCGTAAGTAGTAAGGACGGTTCGCCATCTTCATGCTGCATTCCAGTGGTCACATCCGAATGTTTTGAGAGGGTCAATGTCAATGGGTCAAAATCAACTAACGTCAAGAGGAGGAACGACGTAGAAAGGGCTAGATGCGTTATGACAAAAGATGATGTTGAGATGGCCCTCAAGGCTCTGCAGATGGACCCTTACGACGAAGTTAGTATCATCTCTCCTTCCTGCGCCCAACCTGGATCTGAAGCACAAGAACAAACATCAGAACCAGAACGACAAGGTAGACAAATTCGCAGTTTACAAAAGCCTGCAGTGATCTCAAATGTGGACGATGACAATAATTCGCGGTCCCTTATTCAAGAACTTGAAGCTGCTCTAACTCAACAACAAAAATTAAGTCATTTTCCAGTCGCACAAGATAGCAGTAATAAGAATAACGACATACCAACCAGTTTGCGGGTTGTGTTACTCGCTGACAAAATTAAAATTAAATCAGAGAACATGGTAGGTTCCTAAATACTCTTTAAAGTCATGATGATTGAAGGTTAGCTAATTATTGCATTTCTCTTATTTATTGGAACCAGCTGTACAATAAGGGATCTGGCCCATCCATTCAGAACTTGCTGACAGACTATGTCGATTGGGTTCGGGAATCGGAACCTGAAGACCTTGGCAGCCAGACAAAGGCCACGTTATTTTGTGATGGCTTGTCAACATTTATTGACATTTTTACGTTCAAAGAACTACTATACGACGAGGAAGTTGCAATGTTCATGGAGATGGTATGCACCTACTTCGTATCTTCATCATAGTGTGACACAATTTTATATTATAATCTATGCATATTTTTTAGAAATCTTGTGGAAATCTGCAAGAGAACCTGGGGCCCATTTACATTCTTCGCTTTCTGTGTAAATTATTTACAAAACTTTGAAATTGATTGGTAACACAACTAATTGTCTATCTTATTTTTAGCCATGTTCGACAAGTTGCTTGTGCGGATACTGTCTGAGCCTTACAATGTCGAAGATGTTCTTATCTTGAGAAGGGAGAAATGCAAATTCATTGGGTACTAATACCGCTTAAAATATTATTAACCTCAAAAATACTACTATTAAACGTCAATTCATGTCATGCTATGTTGACAGGTTCATGGATGCACGTTTGGTACATTATTTTCCATCTACGATGTACCGCCCATGCGCTTAGTTGTCATTATTCTGAGTCGTCTTGTCGCGACTGACATTGTTCCTGACCTGACTGATTTTCATTTTTGTTACTTTTCTACACAATTTATCATTAATTAAGTATATAGTCGATCTATCCGTTTTTTTTTACCAAGTATCATATGTATACTAGTATGCTTGTTAGGATGCACTGGATGACTGACTCATTGTAAGCATTTTTGTTACAATTTTAGATGAATTAAATCGATTAAATGTACGTTACATTTTATTTATACTGAAGAAGCGTGGAATTTTCTAATAAATAGATAACCCTCAAAACTAAATTTAAATGTTTTCAATCTTAAATGTTCATAATTTCATTATGGTCGGAAGGATAGCGTGGCATTCAGAACAAGAATTGGACAATTGTGAATAGCTTCTTGTTTAGATTTTGAAACAAATGAACAGTGAATTGAATGGTGTATAATATAATGCATATACTTTCTCCTGTTGATATGTACTATATCATTATCATGTATTCAACATACATAAGGAATGCACGTAATGCACCAAATGTGGATACGGTCATTTTGGACAGAATATACAGTCGTGTTCTAAATAAGATCACTAAAGGAATTATAATTATATATGTACTAATGAAGAAACCGATAAGGCGATTACCTATACTTAAGACGATTTTTGTACTCGTGTGTGAAATAACATAATCTTTGAGCAAACGAAGCTTTTATGTAGGTATGGTATACCGCACCGCAGTAAAGCCTTTATCATTACAATATAAGTAATAATGAATGAAAGCTGAGAATGAAGAATAATGAGATCCAACCGAATTGATAATAGAAGGTGAATTCATGCGTTAAATAAAGTCCAGCTTCAAGTCGGTATCCGCCCCCCATTTTCCGGTAAGTGTAATAATAATAAGATTTTCCGGATTTTTTAAAGGATTTCAATTTTACAAGAATTATAATAATAAAATTCTACTTAATTTTATACACAGCCTGAAGACCATAGCACCATCATAAATACCAACATGGATTTGCAACAGGATCTTGAGCAGTACAGAAAGACTTGTAAAATGCGTCAAGATTCCACCCTTGATTTGGGGGTGGACGAAGACATGGAAATCGTCATTCGAGATTTGGATCACTGCCGCTACAAAGTGGAACACATTTCTGTCAAGGACATTCCCTCCGAAGTGGAGGCTAGTGGGGGTGGAGGGAGTGATGGTGGATGTCCAATAATTGTTCACATGAATGATCATGAAGAATCGTCTCCTTCTGAAGGGACCGGTCGACGCACGTTGAAAAAGGTTTGGTTAATTCAATATAGATACTACAATATTTGCATAAGACGACCTTGATAAGACGATATCAACTATTTATGTTATTTACAGACACCCGCATCCAAACGACGGGCAAATAATCAGTCTGTCTTCTCCAAGGATAAGGACATTCCAGACCGGGATGGGGCAAAAGTGTATAACTTCGTCATGTCAAAAGACCTCACACTTCCTCACCAACTGAGCCCGGAAGATATTCAACGTCTCCGTCGGAAATGGATTTGCATTTGGAGTCTTGCCTTATCAACGGTATTTGTGGTCATTCTTGTCATCATTGTTCTCGTTTTGGCATCATCACCAAAATCCACTAACTAATTATTTAATTAATTATTTAATTAATTACTGGTATAGATTGTAGTTACGTTATATTTTTTGCTTACACTTTTTTGTTGTTTGTTAGAAATATCAAAAATCGACCAGTCTAGTAGTAATTGATTGATTGTTTAATTTGGTATTATCACAGTCACAGTAGTGTCGTCTGTACCGATTATGATACATACGATTATGATACATACGATTATGATATACAGGAGTTTTCCCTTTCTGTTATGGCTTATCATCACCTATATTTCTTATCGATATATGAATGAATTGCAATCAACTCTTCGTCATAATGCAGTAAAAATAAGTAAGTATATATAATTTGCGAAAAAATAATAATTTGTTTAATAAATCAGTTTATGCAAGTGCAAATTGAGTAGCAATTACTACTACTATGTATTTATTATTCATTCTATTGGGAAACTAGCGTCTGTACTGTAATTTGCACATACATGTTCTGTATTTAGGAAATTCGCGAATTTTCCCAAAATAAGTAGCAATGGAATTGCAACTCTAGTCCAGTAGTGGTAGGGAAAATTTTGTGACAAAAGTAAATAATTTGTCCCGATATCTGACAGCTCGGGTCTTTTTTCACCAAACCAAACCAAACCTCAATCAATGAACACTTACTTTCACCATGCGTCGTATATCATGGACTCCAATTATACGACATGGTGTGACATAGCGTAGATTGAGTGTAGTCAAGTGGTGCATCATTAATTATGCATTGGGCCAGCTTAAACCAACATGGGATTGACATTCGTTTTACTAGAATCCCATATTTTTGATGAGTGATACGAAATTGCTTGTCCAGAATATGGAAACCATATTATTTCGACTTATCATTTCTTGAAATTTCAAGAAACTCCTTTTAAAATGCATAATTATGTCATTTTCACAACTATTCTGACCCTAATCATTTCAACATCGACTGAATCGTCATTCTCAATTTTGGAGAAAGCAGTAGAAATCACGGATCAACTTGTTCTTTGTTCTGGAGATGTTTTCCTGCATGAACCATTCGCTCAAGGTGAGGCATATATTATGCAAGATTTGATAAGTCTCTTATCTCAATCCAATCCAACAGGGTCACAAGACTTGTCCAAATTTACTACACGCACCGAACTAGCATATTCTTCTTCGTGGACAAATTCTTCATGGGAAGTGACCGGGTGGGGAACCACCACTACTACCGCACCGAATAAAAGGATGGCATCTCCTAGTTGTTGGATTATCATTGTACCAATAACAATTCTCCAATCCGATTCTTCAGTTCAAATATTAACTCAACTAATAGCAAAGGTAATAATGAATTATCAATTATTTGCTAACATTTTAAAATCTAATCAAGAATTTTAAAGATTTCAACGCGTCTCAATAATCTATCACATCGGGTTCTGAAACCTACGATTGTATTTGCTTTCTCCTCCTCGCCTTTCTCCAATGCTCAAGAAATGGTGACGTCGCTCTTCCAAGATGCATCCTTTTCTCTTGACACCAACATTTACACGTTATTTATTAACCAGAATAACTTCTCCTTGTGGGAGGTGTACAACATAAAGACGTTGATGCGGGTGGAGAAAGTCGTGGAAACTGAGTTGGCCACTTTGGGACGGTTGGATCCTGTAAGGTCTCCGGCAGGAAGAAGAAGCAATTTTCATGGGGAAAGTTTAATTGCAGTGATTCGGGTAAGGTTTAGAGATTTTAATTCTTAAGAGATAAGTTATAATGATATAATTTTGAAAAATTGATATTTATGACGATTTTCTTTTAGACTAATCAACCAGGCTGGATGAAATATATTGGGTCAGCAAAAGCAAAGAATATCACGTTGGTGGGGGGATTCTCTGTCCAGCTTTACTGGAATTTTCAAGATATGCTTAATTTTAGGTTGGGAAAATCACTTAATTTACATAACTATTTAATTAATGTCTTCTATTTAATTAATGATACATAGTACCAGCGTTGCAATTGGGGACGGTTTAATAACCCTTCCAAATAAAACCCTGGGAGGTACGACCGCTTCTCATCTAAATTCTAGAACCGGTGATATCGCCCTCAGCATGTCTTCCGTCGTTCCGTTTAGAGCATCACAATTAACATTTCTGCAACCGACGTATAATGGAATGTGCGTTTCAAAAATTATATTTGAATTAAAATTAATTAATTAACTAATTACAATAATATTTCTTATCCACGCCACAGAATAAACTGCTTTTTCATGCAACCTACAGCAAACTCGATACGAAACATTGTGACTGCGCCATTCAGCAAGCTCGTGTGGTTCAGTTTACTTGGAACGTGGCTCTTTCTAATCATGATTGTTAAGATAAGCGCGTTTTTAAAGCGATACTCCTCAAACACTGACTTGCGCAAGAAATTAGAATTGCACAAAAATCAGGATGGGGAATTTACCTCACAAATTTTAGATTTTGGGTGGACCTATGAAAATGAGAATGATCACTGGAATAATGATAACAAAAGCAGTGATGGCAAAACAAAAAAGATAAAAACTGTCATTGATAAGCAAGATATTTCTACCGAGCCTGAAAATAATGATGTTCGATTCGCCTCAGAAATTGGAATGTGGGCTTTCACTGCGAATTGCCAAAAATGTAAGAAAAATGTACTAAAATTAAGGATTTTTAGATTTGACATTACATAATCTTAATTTTTGTACAGCATGGCACATCATCCCAGACTCATTTCCAATGCGGATGATGTTCTTGATTGGAATTCTGTGTGGGGTCGTGTGCTTTGTGGGGTACTCAGGGGCCATCACTTCAACTCTGACCGTGAGCACGCTGCCCGTCAAACAGTTTTCGGACCTTACAAAATTCAAGTTTAAATTCACCGTGCACGAGTGGAGTGAACCCTTCCAGATATTTTTACAGGTTGATAAGTATTTTTAATAATTGATTGATTGATTACTTTAGCTACTTATTTACAGTTAATGATCGACACTCAAAATTTGGACCAGAAAGTTTTAAAAATTAATACAGCAGAAGAAATCAGCCATCTTTTGGATAAAAGGAAGCCAATGGCATTCCTAACCTATTCCGATCTTTTCTATCCTACCGCGGTAGAGCTTAATTATACCGAAATTTTTATCTGCGCCCACATTTCTAAAGTTATCGTTAGCCCAGTTTTATATAAAAGTGGGTTGTTTCTTAAAAAGGGGTCGGAATATGCGGAAATCTTGAATCATAAGTAAGTACGAAATTAATACTAGCAGATTTAAATACATATTAATTAATCCTGAATCATTATTGCAGGATCATAATTATGAAGGAGAGAGGTTTTAACTATAGATATATTAAAGGATATGAAACTAGTAATATTTTCACGTGTGGTAATGGAGGAAGTGGAACGGCAGATCCTATTGAATTTAGTGACGTGTTTACAGCATTTCTAGTCGCTTGTGTGGGATTAACTGTTTCTGCAACTTTATTAACAATTGAAATTCTCTACAGAAAAATAGAAATGAATTGCGGAGCAAGAAGAAAAAAATAAGACATAAATACATCAAAGCTTACTCAAATACAAAGTCTAATTTAAGTCGTTTTCTTAAATTTATCACCGATAGAGCACAGTCTTGCAATTAATCCAGTCATTTGCAAAAATGAGCTCACGCCTTCAATAATCCGCATGTGGGTAATACCGATTTCCTTAAAATTCATACAAACACGTATTAGATTTGCGCACTACTTACATCCAATAAATTAACTCCAAGTGCTTACTTTCAAAAAGTGCAATTTCGTATATTCTCTAAGCTGCAGATTTTTGCAAACCCGAAATATATTTGAGATGATATCTTCCGGAGAATATCCCATTTTCCACAGGTCACTAAGTATCTTGTACGCATCTTCAATATTTCCATCCCTGCAATGTTCCAGCATTTGCTGAACAGCTAGAGGTGATGGTTCATCGCACACCTGTTAACAGAAAATGTTACAATTTAATATTACAACATAAATGATGCACCAACGCACACTAAAGAAATTGATAATCACCTTAAATACATTGTCAGGAGTAATTGTACCAAATCCGTGGAAAGTAGCTTGAAGATTATTCAAGGCTTGTCGCATATCTCCTTGAGAAGTGAAAACAATTGCTGCCAGTCCTTCATCAGAGTAATTGATCTGTAACAAAACATACCGTTAATTAAGTTTGTTTTATAACTAACAATAATAATGATTTATTACTATTATTATTAGTAATAATAATTCATGCTTACATTTTCAGCTACGCAAACACCCATGATTTTAGACAAAATTTGAGCCTCCGTTAATTTCCCAAAACGAATGACAGCACAACGAGATTGAATGGGTGGAATTATCTTTTCACTGTTGTTACATGCCAATGCGAATCTTGTCGTTTGGGAGTAAAGTTCCATTGTTCGACGAAGGGCTTGCTGAGCTCCGTCGGTCATACTGAAAAAGTAAATGTGCAAAATGTACTTTCTCCCTATACATTATTAAGCCTAACTGCAGTTATTCTTACCTGTCAGCTTCATCCAAAATGATAATTTTATGTCGACCAGCCGGTAAAGACACTTTTTGCTGGGCAAATAACTTGATCTTATTTCTCACAACGTCAATTCCTCTCTCACTGGAAGCGTTAAGCTCCAAAACGGCGTCGCGAGTATGTTCTCCCAACAAAATTCTAGCGATGCAGAGAATCGTCGTTGTTTTACCGACACCAGGAGGGCCCTAATAATAATGTATTAATCTGTAACAACAGTAATTCAAATACAAATTATTATTCCGTTTATACATACACAAAGAATCAAGTTCGGCATGTTCCCATTCTGTGCGAAAACAGCAAGTCTTGCAATTGTCTCGTCATTTCCAACAATCTCGTCGAATGTATGGGGTCGGTATTTTTCAATCCTAATCATACAACCAATCAAATAATTATCTACATATAATGTGTAATGATTATTAGATTCTAATCCGAACCGATTCGTTCTTACTTACCAAGGGATATTCGAGTCATCTTTTTCACCGGTACGAGCAGTAGTCTTTGCTGTTGTTGGCAGCGCGATGCTCTTATCCTTATGTTCTTTCGGTGGTGTTGTATTTTCCTCGTCGTCATCGATAATCATGAAATCATCATCTCCCGACATGTTAATGTTGCACTGCACAATTAATGTGTAACTATGTCTTGCTGCCGTAACAAAAATTCAATGCAAGCCTAGAATTCTAAAGGAACTTAACAGCAGATAAGGTCGTAATTTAATTATTGGTTTATATTTTAAAATGATAAGCTGCTTATCACAAGCACAACAACGCTACAAAATCAACACGTTCAGCAAATAAGACCGGACAATAAAGAACCCACTTCGACATTATATCCCGCTCATCTCACTTTTCCCCAACTACTGCTTTCTTCTTCTCTAGAGGCAGATTGAGACGAGCAGAGTTATCTTGAGACGTTGTGGGCATCTTGAGAAATCTCAATTTTCTTGGAGAAAGTTCTTATCTCATTCTTATCTTGAAATTTCATTGCAAAACAAGATTGACATCATTTCTTACATCTTTTTTAATTTCTTCATATTTTTACTGAATGTGAAATTGACACCAACTGCCACAAAATGTGGAGAGGGAGAGTACGTGTAGGGTTGAGATGAACTTTAGGGTAGGGTGACTTAAAATAACTTTGGCTGTGTAGTGCAGGTGAAGGACGGGTAACCCTCGTAGTGCGTACTGCAGACTGCAGATGCAATGCAGTTTGATCATTACAAACAATGATGCTCCATCCGAACAGGGGGACGATGTGTGTATGTATATAAAAACATAATGGATTGCATGTGCATAAACTAAACCGACTGCATTTCTAGATTGACGAGAGTTAAGTCAAAGTACCCTACCCTTATTCTTTCAAATGAGCAGATGTGTAAATAAATAAAAGTGTGCAGTCGTTCACCCTTATCGTATTATTTGGCATGTGTTCCACACATTGCATTCAGCTATGGTTGGTTAGGTTAGGTTGTATGTATGTAATTTTAATCGATGAATTTTATCGATCCTTCTCCTTTCCTCCCAACCAACCCTCCTTTCCCGTCCCTCCATCCCAGCATTGCATGCATGCATACATACTTATCATCATTTTTGGGACAAGAAGGAAAGTCAGGCAGGCTGGATGGAAGCTTTTCGTAAAGTCTTACATCCTTCCACTTCGGATTCGTTGCGGGCAACCTGTGACTCCCGCTTTCACCGATTTTTCGGACTTGGCCCACTCCACGGTTATGCTGGAGAACCCGAATTTTCTCCCGTGGACAAGAAAGCTTTCTATTCACGTAGTCTGTAGTGGTGTCTTCTTCCTGAGTGCCCTGTCTTTCGTGGCGAAAGTTGTTGAATGTGCTGAGGAAGAATTGAGAAGACCGAACCAAGCAGAATACCCGGATCCTATGCAAGTATGGGCCTGCAATGTAATACCCGGGTCTTCTCTCCATTCCACTCCACCGGCCCAAACTGACTGGTTGGATCCGTTACACACTCCCTATTCCATTACATTTGTTCCTCTCCTATGCATACATGGATGGAACGGAACTGGAAGGGTAGAGGAGAAAAGTGACGGTTGGTTCGGTTGTGGTTAGATGCAATATTATGATGATTGGGTTGTACGATGATGTGATGTGGGCTCTTTTTCCGGTCTCAAGTTTCCTCCACTATTTCCTACTTCCCAAAAGTATCACATCCGGATGGATCGGGTGGAAGTCACTCGTTTGTATGCGGTTGCTGAATTTGCATTCATTATGTATTCATTCCATCTTTTAGGATTATGGCCATTGTTGCATCCACAGAGTTACCTGTTTGGCTTGAGCTATTAAACCATACCTAAACCGTTTCTTGTACAGCGAAATTCCTCCCCTTCACCTATTATGTTTTAAAAATTAATATGGGTTTTTAAGTGCTTTTTATCGCACCTTATCAATTATTAGTTGACTTTCACCAGTTTGGAGTGGATACGAAAATAATATGCAAATAATAATAATTGATGATAGTGCTTGTCACTTAACTTGACTTTTGTCAATTGTTGATACATTTATATATAAAAGTTAATTTTTCAGTGTGTTAAATTTCTGCCCCAATATATAACACCAAAAGTTTCAACGCATTATGATGGCATCAAAATCGCCTCTATTCGTTCTAAAACCAAGATTGATGACACCCCCAAATTTAGTCAACTTTACCCTTAAACCCTTTAAATCCCTTAAATCGAACACAGGATCAAAAGGGGATGATATGAATTTGGTCAAGTTTTATATCACTCCATTCATATCTTTGTGCTACTGGTCGCTCTTATTTCCATACAAAGTCTATTATGATTTTGAACAAGGACGCTATTTTAAGACGAAGGGATCACTTATTCGAAGAGTAATAAATTATAATTTGTAAAAATTCCAAGTTTTTTACACATAAATAATTACATACTTATCTACATTTTCCTCAGATTATATACGCCCTTGTCAATATACTTGTCGTACTATTCCTCCTGGGAAATAGCATCATTGCTCCAAACGACTCTTCAAACTCTGCCCTTGGAATCTTATACGCAATCATGTACATTGTTTTCGCCCTTTTCGCCCTTTGCCTATTTCACTTCGGTTGGACCAAGATAGACATGGTGGTTCAACTTTTGAACGAAATTAACACTTTTACAGAATATATGGGAACTTTTGGGGTTCCTGTGACATGCAGAAAATTGGTACATACATTTGATTAGCTGTCCATTAAATAGGGTAAAATTAAATTAGGTAATTTTTTTTAGGAAAAAGTGATAATCTACTTATCCTTAACGGCCACAGTTATCTTTTCAATTTTATACGCTTTGGTCTCCATTAATGCAAACACGGTTTGGAAAACGTTATGGTTCATCCATCAAGGCGGACATTGGAACAACTTTGCTGAAATATTCTATCAAAATGTGACAAAAAAATCCGCCGTGACTGCAGTGTATGTGTACACTTCACTTGGTCTTAGTACGGTTACTGGGGCAGTGGCCAAAATTTTTCTAAGTTTTTTTCTGAGACAAGAATTTTTTAATAATTCCACGTGAGGTCTTTGGGTTCGTAGTTCGTAGTTGATGGTTTTGGGTTCGTAGTTCGTGACC
>JAQFZJ010000362.1:0-31293 GCA_034695645.1 Folsomia fimetaria
CTTGATCACGATCAACCAAAATGCAGATAATGTTGATCCTACTGCTGGACAATCTAAGGGCGCAAAGTTTCTTGAAAAAATAGCAAATTCGTCATTGATGAGTAGAGGATTAGTCAAGAAACTTGTGGATAATGTTGCAGCAACCCCATTAGTCTTGGCTGTGGAATTACAGTAAGAATATTATAAAGACACATCTGTTTCCTTCCTAGAATTCGAATAATCATTATGAATTTTATAATTGCAGGGGTTTCTTTGGTACACTTACCGTTAATCTGCCAGGTAAATTGCTCACCTTTGAACTTATAAATAATTACATGATCAGATGTGATGTAATGTGAACAATATCTTGCAGGTCCTCCAAATGACCGAATTTGGATTGGGTTCAGAACTAATCCTGATTTACAATTAGTCGCCAAACCGCTCAAGTTTGGGGATACAAATATCAACATATCTTCAATTACTACATGGATTAAAGCAAAGATATTGCTCGAGTTTCAGGTATGGATTTATTAGGTTAAAAAAATCATAGTTTGACTGGATTAAAGATATTAATATATTTTCCAACATTGCACAGAGGGCTATTGTTTGTCCGGTATGACATTTAAATCTTTTCAGTAATATTTCAAAAATCAAAATTCTTACAAATTGTGTATTAATTAATATTCCAGAACATGGTCGACATCACCATTCCCCTGATGGAGTTTGCCATTCCTCGATAAAGTAATGATAATGATGTGATGATGAGCTAGTTGCTCATCTTTCTATAATATTTGCAAGAAGTGTACTTTGTACAGCGAAGGACGTCTCTATTACTTACTTAGACACCAATTCTGCTGATATTACATCCGTTACCTTTCGGTTCTTGTCAGTCTTTCATATATATGAGAAACCCATGTCTTTTGTGCTAATGTAATGCAGTTTTAAAACTTATCTAGTGAAACAAAACATTCTCCAATGTATTCTATTGTGATTAATGCTCCAATTTTATGTTAAAAGCGAGTAAGTATTTATACTTGCATAATATAATAATAACCGATAACGTGATACATGTGCTTACTTTGCGGATTTGTTTAATTTTATAATATTCCTCGTAAACTTACAATTTCTTACTTAATATTCGTCGTCTTTTATACAGAATTTCATACTCGGTTTTCATTTTAATTCGTCTTATTTTTCATGGGCGATGGTGCTAAGATCTATATGTTTTTATAAATTTGGCTTTTTTGTACGCAAAACGTTAAATCAGAATAAATTCGCATTTGTACAACAATCTTAAACATTGTTAACATTTATTATTGATATTTAAATAAATAAATAATGGTCATCATAACTAAATCAGTAGCCTCTTTTTGTATAAAATATATATTCGTATTCATATAAAAACAAATTGTTTTCAAAATCTAGATCTATCTACACACAATTTTGCAGTATAAAAAAGGAAGACTACACAAGTCAGTCTAAAAAAAAGTTTTTTTACGTGTGCATACAAAATCTGGATACACACACAAAATATGTAAATAAATAATTATTAGTCTTAAAGAAGATGGCTATATATAAACGTATCAGGAAATTATGAAATTAAAAATGGATATAATTTTCATAAAGACATTTCAAGTTATTATTATTATTATTATAATAATATAAATAAAATAATAAATATGAGAAATTTGTATGTATAATAGGGACAGGAACTTTCACGGCACGTTTAAAATGGCAAAGTTTCATTGTTCTTCTTGTTTGGGTAACGAATGAGATTTTGAGAGTTTTATCGAATTTATGTATTATTTTTTATGAGACTGGTGGTTGTATCTTTTTCGTGTCTGTTTGTTTCACCACGGTTGAAGCAATCTGTCTCTGTAATATGAATAAACTTTCAGTTTTGAAAATTTGATTTGTTTCAGATTTGAGATGGTCAATTACCAGGCGTGCAGTGGCCATGGGTGTAACTTTCCCATATTGTTGAGGTTTCCTTTTATTGCTTCCAGTCGTAACTTTAGATCCATCACCACCATCAACTTTCACCGACTTTGGTGGAAAAACTCGCAACTTCCGGATTTGTGTGGGGGCTAATTTCTTTAATCTAACTTCTAAAATGCCTTTCAGTTTGGATGCGGTTGCTGTTGCTGCTACCGGCTTTTCTCCATCGTCTGATTTCGATTTCTGAAATGATGATGTATAAATAATTTATGTCTCATTTTAGTGCATTTTCTTGTGTTTCAATCAATCATCACTACTTTTTAAGTGTTTCTCTTTCTGACAATTCTATTATTGACCGAGACAACGCGTACCATTAAAGACTACCTTCACGATAAAGAAAGTGTTCTCGTGCTTCCGCTTCCTTTGGGACATAAGACAAGACATACAGATACTAGAGATATACACACCTGCTGTCATTATTAGCACATGCATTATTATTATTGATGGCACACACCAACCAAACCACACGGATAAAACAATAACTGGATTTGCATGAAGAGACACTGACAATGACAATACAATACATACACTGCCTATACATACCTACTTACTTTCCCCATCAAACCAAAGTCAATGTCAATTGTCAATGATCGCGTACGAGACATTTAACTACAATAATGCAATAATAGAGAATAAAAGTGCAAAAAGGAAATTTTATGAGTCAGCTATTTCTTTTCATCGTGGTTTTATATCGTTTAATACTATCGCTATCTATCATGAAAATGGTAGTGTGTACAGTGATTGATGCTATGTTATTAGAAAAGGAGACGATGGATATTATTCCGTCGGATATAATAGCAACATCATCTTTTCATCCTCACTTACTCACTCAACACAACCTGATTTCTATCATTTTGATCATAATATGATAATAATGATATTAACCTACTTTGTTAAACCACACCACACCATGACCACGATATATACAGAATCTACACACAATGAAAGAAAGAAACTGGGAGGGAGCAAGAAGCAAGTTATGTAGACAGCATTTTAAAATTAAAACCTGCCTCAAGTTTAAGATCAAGTTATAATATGTATAATAGTTTGTGGTTTGGTTTGGTCTTTGATAAAATGGTATGTTTGTATGTATGTATATAATAACAAATATTATTGGGCTTGGTTCAATAATATTTTAGTAAAAATGCATTGCAATGTTGTGTTTAAGAAGATCTTTTAGGATGAAATGAAAAAGAAAGGATTTCTCAAACATTTAAAGGCACAGTGCCCAAAAAGAAGAAAACGATTAATTGATATGTACTCATCAAATGTTTTTTTTAAAGCAGACCGGAATAATAAAATGGAAGAAGAAAGGGTTGATGAACTACTGCCAATAATAATAATAATAATTTGTTAAATAAAATGCTAATTAATGTTTGCAAATAATTTGCATTAAATAATTACCTTTGGCAGAATTTCCAGTGCAACCGGTCCCAACAAAAAATTGGCTCTGACGATCCGGACCTTATCTCCTTGTCTTATTACGGCCACATTTCCATCACGTTTTAAAGATGATAATCCATGTAAAATACCTCGAGTAGGTTTTGTCTGGCGTTGCGTTTGTTTCTTGTTCTTTTCCTTGTTCTTATCTTTTTGAGAAGATTCTTGAGAATTGTTATTGTTCTTTTTGTTATTGTTGTGACCTTTGTCCTTATTTGGTTTGGATCCTTTAGTACCGTTGTTAGTAGATCCTTTAGGTTTCTTAGGTTTGGACGACTCGTTTCCTCGAGGTCCCTCCGAATCTTGGATGACTTCATCTTGATGAGAAATTGACGAATTGTTGTTACCGGCGTTTTCCAGGATTGCTCTAAATAATTAAATAAGATCATAATTAAAATTTTATGTGTTTTATGCGTTTTTTGAAAATTACAAATTTTTACCTGATTTTTCTAACGGTTTGTTCATGAGTTTCTTCGTCCTCGTCTTCTTCATCCAAACTTTGAGGACCGTCGTCGTCATCAGTATCATGGACAACTTCAAGATAAATATTCTTCCTTGCGGGACCCGTTCCCGGATCAAGATCGTCATCTTCGTCAATTTCATCCTCTTCAGAATCCAGGTCCATTCTTGGACTGTGTTTTCTCTTATTATTATTTTTTGCAGCAGCATTATTATTACCTCCTTTCTTGTTCTTGTTCTTATCATTATTCTTTTTCTTTTGATTTGCTTTACTTGGTCCAGCATACAAATTAACGCGTAGTGGATCCATACGTTTTTTTTTTATCATAACATTCATCCGGTTGAATACTGCGTCCATATATTCATTATATTTCGTCAAATCGCTTCCTTTACTGGATGACTTTTTCTTGTTCTTTCCTTTTTTACTGGCTGCATTATTTTGTCCAGTTCGTTTATTTTTCTTCTTTTTCTCATCTGGGGCTGCCCGGGTACCTTTATAATTGTTTCCATTACCGCCTTGATGTGCACGACCCTGAGGGAAAAGGGGTGGTTGTGGTTCGGATCGTGCATGTCGGGATAATGATAGTAACGTAGACTTTTCAAAATGGTCGACTTCCTCATCGTCATCATCTTCCTCGGTAGCGAAAGCGTTGTCTTCAAGCTCATCTAGGTAAGGTCAAAAATAAATAGATTTTAAAAACACGTTATCAATATTTCAAATTTTTTTAACAAAAATACATATACCTAGAAAAATGTCCCTTAAAATAGCCTCTATCTTGTGGGTGTCTTCACTCTCATTATCATGATCCGCACCATTTCTTCCAGACGTCGTCCCATTATGTTGACAATCCTTACAATTATTATTATTCCCTCTGTTTGAATGCTTATCTTTCTTAGAATGAGATGATGATATTCCTCCAGTTGTTATATTTGTTGATCTGTCCTTATCATCATGATCATGAACACTACTTTCACCCGTCTCAACTTCGCCCCTCCTGCCTTTCTCCGTATTCGTTCTACTGGATTCACGATGTAAAATATCCCGATGACGATGAGATGAAATATTTTTCGCTATATTACTTTCTTCATCTATTCCCCTAATAACCCCACCCCCACCACCACCACCAACTTCCGCACTGAGAACGGGTTGACTCGATAAGCACATGTACATCACGACTGACACCAAACACAATTTCACCGTATAGGAGTCACATTTTGAAAAATTTGTTAAATTCCTAAACAATTGTCCCCTTTCATTATCTGGCACTACATTTATTACATTCTTCTTTACACATTCGATCAACCGTCTCAGTCGATGTCTTGCTCTTTCCATGATGATTATTGCAAAAAGTAAGTACCTAAGTCAATTTGGCAAGAAAACGGTGCTAAGAGGTAAATTGAGACCACTACACTGCGATTCTTCTACATTTTCCACATATCAGTATTGTCAAAATTTGTTAGTTTGCAAAATTGTGCAAATTCAATTCACAATTAAAAGTTGTCTCTCTCTCTCTGACTAAAAATCCACAATTAGTACAAGTTTGTTTGTTGGCCAACTAACAAAAATCAACAGAACACAGTCACAATTCAATTTCTTCTTCTCTCAAGAGGAACATATCATGTATGCAATTCAATGCAATATATTTGCAATCCTCCAATCCACCTGCACATGCAGGAAGGGTTGGTTATTTAGCTTTGCAAGAAAAGTAACAAGTATAAGGTAAAAAGTACTTAAACAGTCTTCTGCTGGGGTCGGTTTTGTATTATATGTATCTTGATAACAACTCACCTAACCTAACCAACTAACACTACTAACTTACAAAGATATAAAA
Organism: Folsomia fimetaria; assembly: GCA_034695645.1. Lineage (NCBI taxonomy): Eukaryota > Metazoa > Arthropoda > Collembola > Entomobryomorpha > Isotomidae > Folsomia > Folsomia fimetaria. Next base: position 5,709 of record JAQFZJ010000362.1, read on the forward strand.
TAAAAAGGAAGGATGAGATGAGAGAGGAAGAAGATTAACAAGATTTTAAACCTGCTTACCTTACTTTGCTTTGAAAAGTGCAGTGCAGTTCTTTTTCTTTGCAAACTTTTTTTTTGCCTGAGGATGGTTTAAGTAAAAACGAGCTTGGCTTGATGTGGTGTGGCGCTTGTTGCTTGCTTGGTCTCTGTGCGAATAAAATAAAAACGATTATTGAGGTTAGGCATGATGATAATATTTAAGTTTGGTTTAGCTGAAGGTTTAGTGTGAAGATTATCTTGGCTAAGTATACACATGTTAAAATATTACACTGTAATATCAGGCAGGGTCTTCTATTGGTAATAAAAGGTTTGTTTAACTAATTCATAGAATATCGCGTCGTCATAAGGAAGGAAGGGTTATTTTATGACTGATGGATGATGTTGGTGAATGAATTCTGCATAAAAGAACATACATTGGTTTGCTTTTATTTACTTATTTACTTTCATTAACTTAACCCCGACTTAACTACACTAGTTGTAAATTGATGATGATAACGACGGCGATGATAAGTCATAAAAGTATTGGATTTTTAACTCATTACGTCTGAGACTGTCTGACTGACTCTACTTTACGGCAAACACTGATATTATCCGCTATGTCTCAGGATTCATTTATTTTTTAGTTGTGGTAACGTCAACGATGATCAAACCAAACCACCCAGGAGTCAAATTTTAATATCAACATCTGCATTATGATGGTTGTGTTGTATTGTGTGGGTGGTATTGATAAATAGGTCTGATTTACAAAGATGTTTATATTGTAGTACAGTACAGCGATCAAATGGTCTGTGGTCAAGATGCATGTATAAGAAAAATGCGAGTGTAAATTAGTCAAGGATTGATATTTGAATACGAATAATTGGAACGATACAGCTTGTCGTGGTAGCAGCATTTACCAATTGGTTTCGCTTTTGTTACATTTTTTTAAAGAATTTTTTAAAGTTTTTTTTATTTCGTTGATTTAAAAGTAGAATTTGACGAGGAATAGTGTAAATTTAGTTCATACACTGCTTAGATTCTGCAATTTAACGACTAAATAACGTTCAATATTTATGTTTGGCAATAGTAAATCGCATTCGAATCGGTATTATTATTATCATCTCATCATCATTATTATTGAAAAAGGATTCCTCTCTGCTCTAGATTCATAAAAAAGGAAGCTAAATACTATACCTATCTAACTGATAAGAATATGATATTAATGCCGGCCTGTCTTTTTCAGGCAGAAGACACCTACGTACCTACCTGTGTTTAATTAAACACTTTTTTTAACACGGTTGCCTTTGTCACTAATCAACACCACCACCACTACCACTACTAATCCGTCAAAGAAGAACTGTGTGTGCAGTTCATTTTATTAAACGATTTCCTACAACTTTTTCCTTCCGGTGACACATTTAGAATCAGACAAATACACCACCAACAGTTTTGTTACGTTTTACGATGCAATATGGAGGTTAAATAAAGTAAAGTTTGAAAGATAAATGACTCCATTTTTTAAGTAACCTTCAGGTTAAGCCCTTAGGAAATATGCACATGCATGTGACATGTTAAACTGCTTAAGATTTATGACAACTTTGGTTAGGTTGTCAAATAATTGCACAAATATACTTAATCTGATTTGCTTACCCTACTCGGCTCCTTATCTTGATTCCTTCTGTTTGGAAAGAAGTCAACAATTACTCTTATATTTTTCGAAATATTTTGGTAAATTCACCATGCATTGACTTTTTGGACACTATGCACCCAAAAAAACAAGACCACTGATGACTGACTATTTTCAAAACTCAAAAGTATTCTTCCTTTTATAAATACGAAGTAAACAGATTAATATTCATCAATATTAAAATGAATAATGTTGCCGTTTGGTAAAACTGATTTAGTAAGTAGCACTGTTCTAATTTTGAAGAGATCCATTAAAATTAAAATTGTAACTTTTAATTGAACCTGGGTACATTATGTGAATTACTTTAATTGCAAGTTCTAGGTTAACTGTAAAAAACATGACATTTTTTGCATACATGAAATTTTTGACGTTCATGAATATCAAGATTTACTTGCCTTTGAGCAGTGTGTGTCTGTCTGACACGCAAGATTATAAGTTAAGAATCTTTTTTCTAGTAAAATTAACTCTCTCTTATCTTAGTATTAGTTGCAGCCAAACTATTATGAATGGATGTAGATCAACTTTTTTAGTAAACTGAATAAGCAAATACACTAATTTGCGGAAAGAACCTTTATGGGTATGCTGATTTTATTGATTTTTGTTATTGCTCTATCTATCTGAGTGGGTGGGTTGGGTTGTCAAATGACTTTCCAAATACCCAGATACATTTTAATCACTTCCTTTTACACATGCATGCAAACAATGCAAAAGCAAAGTTGTGTGTATAATCATCATCTATCTCTCAATTTCTTAAAACTTGTTTCGTCTATAATAACAAACTAAACACACATTTGATCTGCCAAGGAAGTGACATTTTTGAAACCTTGATAGATTTTCAACTACATTGACATTGACAATGTCAACAGTAGTTGGAAATTCTTATGGCATGACAAAATATTAATTTGATACAAGAATGGTAAAAATCAGATCATGCAGCTTTCACTTACTTCTTTACCTTATTATTATGACGTGGTGTCGTTATGCGTGACACTACAAATTCGACGCTTATGTGTCAACTTTGGTTTGATGCGTGATCCAGTGGAGCACTACAAAAATATGTCAAGTTAAGAATATAATAAAATGTCCAATTTTGAAATGTGAAACTTGAAATATTTGTAGAATTTGGAATGTGTTTTTTGTTTTTATCATATTAATTATTGAGATGAACTATTGTGTGACAAATATGATATTAAATACTAATACAAGATGTTGTAAATGTAACTTAACACAATTCTTCCGATTTCAAGTTGCAAGTCTCCAGTATAATCAAATAGTCAATATTTACTATTTATCCATCATGTATGACCCTAAGCAATGCTACATAATATATGCATATATGTTTTCAAAGGAAACTGCAAATACATGCTATATATCCATGTAGATGCATTTCATGAGAGGAACTCGAAGACCGGAAACTCTTTATGACTTTTACTCAAAGGTTAAATGCAACAAGATCACTAAACTACATAATAATATATGTCATTACATTCGTATTGAGTTACACTATTACACATATATAATGCATATCATGTCATCATTCAACCAACCACCCAAAAAAACATTGCCTTGTCATTCGATTACACTTCTTCTTGTTACAGAAAGTCATAATAGCATATAAGTATAATGCTTTGCTTTAACATAAAGATCAAAGTCAACTTAACCAGACAGAGAGACGCCTCATATGAAATGAAATAAAAGGAACATCTCATTTTTATTAATTAATAACAATGTTTTTTGTAAAATTCATTCTTACTAAATAATTCAATTCGCATTTATGCATACAGAATGATAATAATATATTTACAAATTATTAGAATTGCAATTACAGATTAGATAAGATCAATTCCTCGCATTAAAAAAATATTTATTTTGTTCTCCTAATTTGAATTGATTTCCATTTCCACAATTATCATCTCATCCTCATGTTTTTATTACACTTGACCATTTTGTTTGTTTTATTACCTCATTTTCATACCACTTTGGTAAAGCGTTTAGCAGTACTAAAAATGCAATGGTGTGATTGTAGGTGGTTGTTGTTGTTTTTCATCGTACGTTGTATCAAATTAACGAATATAAGTTTAGTTGGGTCTTTTTAACAGGATGGCCTTGTCTGCCTGGCTTTAACACGATCGAATAAATGTTTACGTTGAAGCTATGCGTTCATTTTCACACCAAAAACAAAGGGCATTGCATAAACAGAGAAACCAAGCCAAACCACTACTACTACTGCTTTACAACAGTGGTGGGTCGTCCATCCACCGCATGCCGGGTTAAACCACACCCACCCTGGAGAGTAGTAGTGGGGGTGGTTGGCGTGGTATACAGAGAAAGTAATCTATGTAATGTGTCACCTACTGTGTGTTTAAATGGGAGTATGAAATGATTAGCATAAGATTTGATCATGAATAAGTGTGGGAAATCATGCAGTGGATAAGTAACCTTATCTATCTCGTCTCTTCTTGATAAGCAATGTATCTTATAATTTTGAAATAATTTCCCTTGTCCGAAAATCTTCCATCTTGCATCCACAATGCATTATATGAATTCATGTAAATTATTCGGTTGGCATCGACATCACACATTTAAAGCAAAACAAATTACTCATAATAATAACTTTGTATCTTATCTTGATCATGATATGCTACTCATCATCTTCATTGATATCGATAAGTTAGTTATCATGTAAAAGATTTTTGTTGATAACCAATGTTATGAGTTTCTTGATAACACACGAGTTGGACTCTCTCATTCCAGAATCACATGGCTGAGGATTCACCGCAGAAACGAAACTCTTCACTCTCTGGACTAGTAGTGTGTGCTTAATTAATTACAAATTAAGAAGAAAAGAGTGAAAGATTTGCTAAAAGTTTCATCATTATTTGTTGTGGTTGGTTGATAAGCCTTGTATTGGGCTTATCCAGTACAGTACAGTTTGGCATAGTTAGTATAATATTTAGTTAGATTTCAAGAGGGTGCTCATCAATTGACCTGACATTTTAGTTTACATACATATTGCAGATTATTATTATTATTCATTTTTTGGGTTGGATGGATGAATTATTTTTCATTATCCATTGATAAGGTGAGGTGACACTGCAGTTGGAATTGGTATTCTATTATATCAGTCATTTGTAATTTTCGTTAAAATCAATCATTGCTTGCAATTCAGCTTAAGTTAGCTAACACATTATACAAAGATAAGCATTTAGCCTGCTGTTCAAAAATATACTCCATCGATATGATAATAGTCGTTGGAGAAGATTATGACTTTGTGAGGGTGGAAATGTCTTGAGGGGCCGGAGTTTAAGGAAGAAGAAGTCAATGCTGGTCGGCGACAAGGTGGCAGTGGTGGAGTGGGCGGTGGGGGTGGCTAACGAAAGTTTTGATTTGAGATAGAGAAAAGGCCTTCATGCTTCATCATGTCTTCAAGGGACAAAACGTTTCCGGAAAAGTTTAAGAATTTCTTTAAGACGTTCAAAGGGAGTGGTAAGTCAAAGTCATACGAAAGTCATGATTCAAATTCGTCAAATAATGCTTTCTCTTACTTCCTACAGCTCCACCCAAGACGAAATCAGATGAATATATCATTTTGACTGACGAAATTGAAGCGGAACTGAAACCCGAAGCTCCACTCGCTAATCGTATTAAAGTTATCAAGGAATTGACAGAGTTATGCAAAACAAGAAAAGCAGAGTTGGTAAATTGTCCATCTTATTTTAAATTAAATGAAGTGGAGCCACTTTTTGAAGATTTTGATTTTTTTTGCAGCACGTAATTGAAAAAATATGGACACTGGTGAACGATCTCTTTCGGAGCAAGGATGGCCAGTCTCCATCAAAAGAGACGCGTCATGTTACTTTCGATTTAATAATTGCCTTGTGCCAATCCCCTTTGGACAAGTCTGGAGCAATGAGAGCAAAGCTGTTTGTGTTTATCAAGGGTCACGATAATCCAGAGGATATCTTGCATAGATTTCAGCTACTTCAGAGTTTGACGAACAATGGGAAAGATGGTTCATATTTTGAAGAAAGGATTGGGCCCTTGCTTCACGATTGGTTGGCGCAGAGACAAATTGGCAGCATTCCGGTTGGAGAATTTATGAATTTTCTGGTCAATGTGATCAAATTCAATTTGTCATTTTTGGACCAAGATATTCTGTTCGAAATAATTCAGTAAGAAATGGTTGGTGAGGAATATTGTGAAACAGTTTAGATTAATAATTCTTTTTAATTTACAGAAATGTGTGCTTCATATGCTGTACTTGCTCATCAGTAGATGACATTGCAGAATGTCTCAACGTTCTGAATGTTGTGTTAGGATATGGAAAACTGCCAACCAATTGCCAAACGTAAAATTTTATTCAATTAACTTCACGTAGTTTTATATTTAACTCATTAATATTTGTCTAACATTATTATAGCAATTTCTTGGCCACGCTATGCCGAACAGTGAATATCGAAAGTTTGTGCCAAAATAGTTGGAGAATAATGAAGAATTTTTTGGGGACACATTTGGGCCATTCTGGAATTTTTACGATGTGCAACTTTATGGAAAATTCCGAACGGTCAGATGATGTGTCAGTTGTTCGAGGCGCTGTGTTTTTCGTTGGGGCCAGTTTATGGGGTAGTAAAACAATCAGAAGTCTAAAGTATAGTCCTAACGCTGTTTTGTGTTCTTTTGATCGAGTAGGTCACTTTCTAATTAAACACTTAACTTGCAAAATCCAGAATGTTGCATTTATTAATATTCTTTAATAATCTTATAGGCACTGGATCGGAAACATTCGCTTGTTACGTTCGAAGTCATTTTAAGAGTTCAAGATCTGGTTAAGTGCAACTGTGAAGGTCTTCAAACAATTACATGGGATCTAATTCTTCAAATTACGTCAAAAGTACTGAATTTCGCAAAGACTGACTGTTTGAAAGAAGATCCATCAGCACATGTGAAAATTATGAAGGCAGTCAACGATACGCTAGATTCGATTGAAACGATTTTGTTTACAAAGGTGTGTGATTGGATTCTCAGCAGGTTAATTATGGTCATTTATTTATTTTATTTTACATTTCCTAGAGTTTTTGTGGACAAGTGGAGCAGTTTTTTGATTTGGTGGACAGTTGCTACTTGTCAAGACCGGTAAGTTGCAAATATCATAACTATGGATCGAAAAGGAGAACCAATTATCATTTTCTGTATTTTAGATTGGGTCAGTGGAAAAACTAATGCAGTACAAAGTAAGTCATATTTCAAATGTGGAAGTATTTCAAAATCTACAAATCCCATTTGATTCCATTTCATAGGTTTCTACTCAACTTCATACAGCTAAACCAAAATGGTTCATGTCTCTTATTGATTTTGCTGAAAAACATTTGAAACAAGAGGTCAGACCGGCTGTGAAGGCCAAGGCGATGCCCCTCATTACGAAGGTTAGTTCATTGAGAGTATATGTAATATTCAAATAGTTACACTGAACAAATTTTTTGTTCACAAAGATATGCCTAGCGAACAGGGAGATATATGAGGATGACTTGATTGCTAGCGTCATACTTCCTCACATGAAGAATTTAGAGAATGAGAACGATTCCACCGTTCGAGTTTCGGGGGTCAATTTTTTGGTGGACTTTTTAAGTAAGTTTGCATAGAGTCTAATATTAATTCCAAGAGGGGTGTCTTATTTTTAATCATGAAAATATGTTTCTTGAAGTGGAATCCTCATCAAAGAAGGGCCACGACTTGTTGCATATTTTAGATAAGGTTAGAATTTGATCATTTGCTTTTTTATATTTTTTAATGTTGTGTTGTAATATATATATATTTCTTGCGTGAAACAGATTGTTAATCGACCTTACGAAATTCATGCACAAACTGGATCTGATACGGTTCATATATATTCCGAAAGCGAAGTGGATGATATTTTCCGAGCTGTGGAGGGGATTGTAAATCTGTTTAAACGGAAGATTTATCACTTGCCATCGTCCATTGCAGTTAGCGCGTACAAAAGTCTTGGTAAAACTAGGTTTATTTTATACATGTTATTTTTACTGAAACATGACAGTTATTTTATTTCGTTCTATTCTATTTCGTTCTATTCAACAGTAAAACATTTAGGAAATCATTACAAAAAACCTGCAGTTTTGGACAATTGTTATAAGATTAGATATAAGGTACATGTTAATTTAATAGTTGTGCAACTAAAGTACATTTTATAATATTTGTCTACTAATTGTTTCTTCAGATTTTCGACTGCTTCTTTGAGATTCGAGCAAATTCGCTGTATCATCTTGGCTTTCCATTCGAAGGTGCTAGAGGAATGGCGTACAGTTCTTATCTAGCTGTAGACCACCGTGATGGAGATGAAAAGCAGCTTTTAGACCAGCAAGAAATCGGTCAAACTCCCACTGGTGCTGGTATGCTATCTGGTCCTTCTTTATTGCAGTCATCGTCCGGTGCTAGCCCTGGAGTTACGTTTATCTCTTTAACGGCTGCGTGCAAACTTGTCGTAGGAAGTCTAAAGAAGGAGAAAGGTATAGGAATAAGAATTACATTATATAAGGCTAAAATAAGGAATATTAACATTAACTTAACTATAATTTTAGATTGGAATGTGCTACAACTCGTGTTACGCAGGTATAGTAATTTTGATTTATTTTACAGACAACAGATGTTTTATTTATTATACAACTCGTTTTACGCAGCTTGCCAACTGTTCTCGAAAATAAAGCTCTCATATTGTCCAAACATGGGAATGATATCGACTATCTTGCGACTCACTTATGCGCCATGGTATGAGTTACATATGCATTATGAATTGTATAACGGAGATTTTCAATATAATTAAATTAATTTTGAATTTTATTTTATGTTTCTAGATCATCGACAAATCTCTCAATCTTCCAGAGTCGTTGAGAAACTGTCCTCAAGCTGCCAAGTTTTCTAAAGCCGATTTCCAGGCTTATCTTTATCCCATTTTTACTGCTCTAGTATCTTATCACTCTCATTTGGACATTTCAACTCAGCAGAAAATTGTACTATCTTTGAAACAAGGACTGGTATCAAAAATTTGTCGAATGTGCATCCTAGCACTTACCGTTTGCACCCTTGAAATGAAGGATACGATGCACAAGCTACTTCCAGATGTTTTGCTAGCTCTGTCCAAAATTTCGCCCAAAGTGAACATCGCCATACCAGTTTTAGAATTTCTTTCGACCCTTATACACCTTCCTCGAGTGTTTGCATCGTTCGTAGAAGTCCAGTAAGTTCTCATTCTTAAACAGTTTTTATTTAGTTTGTTAATTTCTTCATTTAGAAGAATTGCAATAATTTTGAATTGTTCTTATTTTCAGGTACATGTCCATTTTCGCCATTGCCCTTCCTTACACCAACCCGTTCAAATTCAACCAGTACACTGTCTCACTTGCTCATAGGTATATATACTAATTCATAATATACATATATTATTATGTATACATAACTGTTTATTATTGTCTCAGAGTTATCGCTTTGTGGTTCTTGAAATGTCGTCTACCTTTTCGGTAATTCAATAATTATTTCATCAATGCTAATACTGTTTTACATATATGTTAATCTAATAAATTTGATTATAAAAATTCGTACAGGAGACAATTTGTCAGCTTCATCATAAAAGGATTAGAATCCAATGTGTGGGGTCCAATGGAAGAGGAAAATCGTCGTTACACACAATCATTACAGAATGAAGATTCTTCTAACAGAAAACGCAGCTCTAGTCTTACCGACCGTCGTCAAACTGATCAACGCCGGGAACGTCCCATCTCCGGGCATACACAAGCAGCAATTGCACCTGGACAAAGGCTTACTTCATTCGAGTCTAAGGATGCAGCAGATAAATCAATGCAAGCTTTTCATCAAGAGTTGACTGAAACGTGTTTGGATTTTATGATGCGATATGGTAAGCTAACAATTGTTATTTATTGAAATAGATAACAGATAAAATATAATACCGGAATACTGATTGTTTACAGCATTCGCTGATTGCTCGGCGCTTCCTACAAGATTTGCAACAACCAACTTTTTAGTTGATGGTGGAACATCTCAATCATGGATGATTGATAACAGAATTATCACAATCACGACGAGTGGTTGCACCCAAAAAGAACTGAAAGATGGGGTATGCGACAAATGTTTTCTTATTTGTCGGAAGCAAAGGAGCTTTGAAGATAGCAAAAGATCCTCTCAAGATGCAAGTCCTTCCCTTGAAAGAAGTCTTTCAGTCCGTGATGCAGCTGGATCGCAAAATGCAAATAGTTTAGCAAATCGTAGAAGACATGTCTCTGCCAGTGCTGCTCAAATGTATCGGAATAGTCAGACTGGAAATAAATCTTCAACTGCCAGTGATTTTCCCAATGTTAGTGACAGAAACGTAGTGAAGGACGATTTACACTTGGAGAATAAGCTTAGTCTTGGAGACGTGAATTTGGAACATTCTGAAGAAACTAATATTGGAAATTCTGCGGTGTTTGGGGGTAGTTCTCCCTTCATTTCGGAATATTCCCATAAACCCAAGGTATCATGGTTCAGTTAATTAATTAATTTCTAGTAATTTTGTTTATAATGCATTTTTTGTTTTACAGAGCGAGACATTTTTATGTTCGTGCTGGTGTGCTGGCTGGGCTGAGATTTTAATACGCAGCCCCACTGGTAATACTTCTTGGATGATGAGAGTGCAGAATCACACTGGAAATAACAATACTGCTGGCATTCCGTACAAGGATCTCGCCTCGATGTATTTGCAAAATATTGTTGAACCATGTCAAGCTGAAGTTGACAACTTTATGTCAAGTGCGACAAGTTCTACCCTATCATCTCCAACTCATGGTGGTGGACAATCGTTGTTAATTTCGCAAACATCAGTTTCACAAGGTATATAATTGAATGCTATGTAGTAAAATCATTGGTATGTAATGATATTTTTTTTCTACGCAGATTCAGTGTTAGGCAGTGGAGGGACCGTATCCCCAAACTTACCAGGCACACCCACCACCCCAGACTCTCCCGATGAAGCGGATCATATTAGACGAAAAAATCCAGTTTGCCGTTCGATTTCATTCCCAGAAATGTCCACTAGTACATGGAAGTCTTCACATGTTGCCCTTCAAAAAGACATTGAGGAACAAGACGAAGAAGAAATCATGTCGGTCGTTGCTTTTTCTCCATCTGCCAAGAAAAAATCTTTCCAGAATTCAGAATCCCAAGAAACTGCACTGCCACAAATTCCTTCTCAATTAAAAAGCCAGCAACCCAGTTGTTCTAAGGAAAGTAAAGATAAAGACATATCCATGCCTGGCACATCTGGAATCAAGGGTACCACATCGCCACATAGGTTAAGAAATTATGGAACCATCCCTGAAGAAAATACTCAACAGCGGTCTGGTAGCTTGACTGGTAGTCCAGAAGCTCTTACGCATGGCGACTCCCTTGGTCCAATGAAACGTGATCGGGTTTTCACAATATCGGTACTATCATCCTTGTATATCTTGGTGATTGATTGTTAATCGTGTTGGCTTTCATTATATAGGTAATGACTCCTGCAAGGTACACTCCGGTTAGAAGAATTGCATCCGGTGGCGATTCTGCATCCAAAGATGGTCGCACAGGAGGGCAATCCGAATCTGGTGTACGTTCAGGCGTTAGCCCTGGATTCGTTTTCTTACAACTCTGTGCTCAAGGAGTTGTTGGGAGAGGGGAAAGACCCATTTTGCTTCCATCTGAAGAATCCACGGCAAAAAGTCTTAGAGTAAGAATGAATTTTGAGCAATACTTTATTGTATAGAATAAAAACCAACCAAATTTTATTTCAACAGGTGCTGGATTATATTCCTCCTTATGAAACTCATAAAATTGGCGTGGTATATGTTGGCCCTAGTCAGGAAAAAAATGAAACCGCAATTCTCCAAAATCAGTATGGTTAGTGCCATATTACCAGAAATTTATTGATTTTTTAAATATTTTATGGTGTTTAATGTTTTTCATATTTATTCTGCAGGTTCTTCACGATACCGAGATTTTTTACAGGGATTAGGCACCTTAATTAAACTGAAGGAAATCGACCCGCAAAAGATTTATATAGGCGGATTGTCCAAGGATGGTGATGATGGCGATTTTGCTTGCATTTGGCAGGACGATGTTATGCAGGTTTGTGAATGGAGTGATTGAAACATTTGGATTTACATATATTATATGGTCCGTGTATTTGATCAAATCAGGTCATTTTCCATGTGGCCACACTGATGCCAAACAAGCCTCAAGATCCACAAGGAAATTGCAAGAAGCGGCACATTGGGAATGATTTTGTTGCCCTTGTGTATAATAACAGTGATGAAGAGTATGACATTTCTACGATAAAGGTGCGACTTGTTTAATTTTCAATTATTAGTTAACTTACAAATAAGACTATAATTTATGATTTGAATTGTAGGCAAAATTTTTACACGCATGGGTTATAATTCAACCGCTGGATCACCGAACCAACCGCATCATTGTGAAGACAGCATTGCCAGTCCTGGCAGATCACATAGGTCACACGGAAGCAAAAATTGTTTCTGATCAGAATCTAGCTATCATGGCCAGGCAACTTGCACTACATGCTAATGTAATGAAATAATACCTTATCCACATTATACGTTATCATCATTGCTACAATATTTTTATCCTATTCATTTCATATATAGTTGGCGTCTGTGATTTTCCAAAAAATGCAAGCTAAAAATGCGGATCCCTACGCCTCTAATTGGCTGGAGAGATTGAGACATATCAAGCGATTACGATCTCGCCTTTTCCCAGATAGTGGACTTTCTAGTTCGGAAGAATTGTCGAATGATGGACTGCCTCCTATCACCTCAATTAAACGACAACTTTTTGAAGATTTTACTGAATTTGTATAATGATGTAAGGGAGAAGCTTGCGTTATTGGCCTCTGCTATTATGATAGCCTAAACTATAAACAAATTGAAATTGTATCCGGTTCTACAACACGCAACTTGTTTGTTCATTCTAATCTACGTAATAACTTGCCACTTTACTTTTAAGTGTCTCTGAATATTTTTATAATTATCTTTATTTACGGTGTATGCTCTTGTCACAAAACGTTTGGTTTAAGTACGTATAATTTAATGATAAGTTAACCAAAGTAATAATTTTATTTATGGATTGATTGATAAGCCTCGAATGGAAATGTAGACACTACTCCCTGCTGGACTTTGACTTTATTCCTGTTTGTATCTCAATAATCAGCCTGATACAAAAAAGAATTATTAATAATCTTAAACAAATCAATCCCCACTTTGTACCTAATTAATTAGTTAGTTATAATCAGTCTCGTATGCTTGAATTTATTTGCAATCATTTGTGAATATTTCGTATCCCAAAAAACTGCACGTTAGTTGTAACAATTTACAAGAGAAAATACTAAATTAGAGCCTATATGACTTGTCACGCTTACATGATTATGTTCGACCTATTATATTATTCCATTCGATTCTGTAGTCAGATCAGAGCTCTACATAAATTACTCATCGCAAAATCAGCCTATTTTTATATCTTATTACTGAAACTTATCACTTCTCTTCCCAATAAGTCTGTTGCGTTATTAAAAATCAGAATAATTAATTATAAATCATTCTTCCATCTTCTTTTACCTTGCCTTGATTCAATTATGACACTGTTTACAATAACTAATCAACATTTATGATATACAGTAATAGTAATTATCTATCTATTAAATTAATTGTAACAAATAATTTTCTGCCAATATTGGCACATCTAAAATACGCATTTTATTAATATCTCTAACAATACTAGTAAAATGTTATACCCCTTCACTTCACTGATCATCAATATATATATAAATATCGCTAATTAGATTCAAATATGAATTGACTGACTGAAATATGTAATAATCTGCATGGAATTTAGACATAAATATTTTGTTGTAGATGATGATGATGATGACGATGTCTTTAATTTTGCTAATTAATAAAAGAAAGATCATTCATGTCTTATGCCAAAATGTATGTTTCCAATCCTTTATTTATTTGCTAAATAAAACATTCGTAGGTGCAAATATGAATGTAAAAAAATATGCATACGTGAATGCGAAAAAGAATTAAGTATGGTTTTTCGTAATGTGTGCTAATTATTACGTACGTCGTTCATAGTGGGTTAATAAATAAGAGAGCATTTAATGAATTCTTTGTCACAAACTAACACCAATTCTGTAACAAGCTTGTGCAAAAAGTATCTGGCTTTTGAAATGAAATTACCTGTGATGATATTTGAAGCATAATATAGAACAGATGCATACATACATACATGTTTGATCTTTATTTTATGCGTTGTAGAAATCCAGTATACTTATAATATAATACATACGCAGAATTAGGTTATAGTTAAATGAGGCAATTAGCAGGCTGGGATAGCAGGGATGGAATTTTTTGTACAACATCACACTTTTTATTTAAACGTCCGGTTATTTCGGCATGTATCCGGTCAATCCAACATGCATACAATTTTAAATAAAAGAGCTGTCATTGTTGATGATACTCAGTTGATTTGAAATCCAGTCCAGTTCACTTTCCGTTTTTATATCAATTCAGTACATGTACATACCTGTTGAAGCAAGCATACGCAGTATGTTGACTTACCTCATTTACCTGTAAATAAACCACGATCCATGATTATACAACAAAATTCTCACACATTTATATGTGTGATATATCAAGTAATGTAGGTATATATTATATATGAGCTGAATACATGGTTGTTTTTTATCGTTAATATTTTTTAGCATTTATTTACCATCCCTGCTTGCTTTGCTTTACTTCATAACAAAATTACCTGTTTTCGCGAATACATAATAAATTATTGTGCAGAATCTTATTATACTTATAATAATAAACCTGGAAGATTGGATAGAATTTATTTACACAAATCTTATTGTTCTTTTTTGTGAAGTGAATTGAGTGTGTTGCATACTTCATTTTTTTGCTGCTTGTGTTGTGTGGTATGTGATGATGATGTTCCATCCAATCTTGATCTTCTTTTGTTATGTGTCTTAACTTCATGTGCTTTATTTACTAACTTAACTAACTATAGTTTATTTAAGTGGTTAGTTAGTTAGTGTCCTATATACAAGTTAATGGGGCTGGTGGTGTGTGTCACATCTACATCTTTAGTATTCCATTCGATGTGCAAGGTGCGTCAGTTCAGTCGCAAATATCATCATTTTAGAGTCTTGCCAGAATATCCGACAAAATAACACAACTCCACACCTCTCCTCAAGATCACATCACATCATTCTTCTTGGTTGCGATTGTTTTTAACTTAATTTATTGCAACATTACTCATATCATTATCATTTAAATTGTAAATATGAACACAGATTAAGACTGCATACAAGCAGACTATGCATCGCATTTTCGTTTGGGCTAAGGTCAGACACACTTTGGAATTTTAAACTTCATCTTATACAAAATATAATCCTCTTAAAATGTGATGTTCTATAAACTTTGAGCTGTATTCTACATCTGCCATTGATTAAAGGTTGTTGTTGCTGTGTTGTGATGTAATCTAAACAATTTACTTGTCAGTTATTGTGTCAATACGAATAATAAAAGTCCCTTGAAAATGAAATAGAAATAAATTTCAAAATTTGCTCGTGTGTAAAAATAATACACTAGATAGCCGTATATCCAGACACCCTTGTGTGTGGCATTCATATAATAATAGCAATTCGTCCTCATTAAAAAGAGATGATAATACAGTGATGGTAATTGATTCTTAATTTTGTGGGAGTGAAACAAACACCTTATTAAAAGATGCTTCTTTTCATAATTATCTCTCCATAAAATAGTTACGAGTTCATAAAACACTAATAAACCAAACCAATAAATGACTATATATAATACGTAGAACGGTATACGTAGTACGGTGTGGTATGTGTATGTGTGGTAGCTAACCTTGTAAAATGCCAGCGTCACGAGGCCATGCAAAAACTGTGAAGTTGCGAAGATATCAAAGAATTGTGTCCATTTGACCAGACCAACAGCATTCATCATTATTACGGTATCATTCTTGCATAATCAATTACGTAACAATGAATCCTGACACGAACCCGTTCAACAATATAATTCAGCTGGAGGAAATCACACATTTCCAAAAACCGCATCATCACATTATTCAACCCCCCAAATCCATTTTAGCCACGCACAAGTATAATTCTGGAGTGCAGGATGAAGATAACAACATTTTTGGAGAAAGTAAAAGAAATAATAAAAAAGTGTCATATTTTCCAAACCTCAATGGACAAGAAGGTGATAAGATTGTCCAGGAATTGACAGCAGCAGAATCTAGTGACAATTTTAATAATAATGACAGCCTCCAAAAACCACATTCCAGTAAAATTTTTCCATTTACCCTGAAAAACGGAGAAAGTGATGTTGATGATGATAGTGAAAGTGATACCGAATTTCGGAGAGATTTTACACAACTCCCGACAAGTGGAAGAACAGAAAATACTAATAATGGAACTACTGCATCTTTACAACGTAACGGGTCGCAAGATTCTAACCTGGATCGAAGTGGTCGAAATCGAGGGAGTGGATTTTTCGATGCTGGAATCTCTGACGAAAATCTATTCCCGTTACCCAATGACATTGAAGTTACTAGATTCGACATGATTTTTGCAGTGATTGTATTTCTTATCCATTTAGGAGAACTTGTGACTGATTTTGCGTTAACAGTGTGGCATTATCAAGACGGTTTAATGTGGGCGTCCGCATTTACTGCGACTTTAATTGCGACTGGGGCAATGACAATGCTGCATCAGTTTGGATTTGTCCAGTAATAATATAATGCAGAACATTTGCAAAAGTGTGCAAATATTATTTTTTGTATTTTAGGCCGGACCAGCTTGACAGAACTTTTAGAAAAGGAAAGAGAATGCGAATTCTTGTTAATTGCTTCCCTTTAGCAGCAACCTCATTTGTGTAAATACATATAATATTTGCAAACTATTTGCAATGATTTTTACTGCATTTTAATTTATTTATTATAAAATTAAATAGTTCATTAGAAGGAGCCATATCTGCTAAAAAAGCGATAACTGATGGAATGCAATCCCAGCAACATTTTAGAATATCTGAATTATCCAGATGCCTTTGTCGAGTTCAAAGTTTCTTTCAAGCTGCTCCACAAGCAGCTTTGCAACTTGTCATTCTAATGGAGAATTTACATGGATATTCTTCAGACAAAGGTAAAATTGTGCAAAAATATATAGAAATCTGCAAATTTTTAGCAAAATGAAATTAACTTTATATATTTCAGCTTGGTTTACATTTGCAAATATCATCTTATCACTTGCGGTAATGACCAACGCAAATCTACCATCAAAAACCGACGCTGCTCAAACTGCTAACCCAAGCAAGGCGGCTTATCTTCCTTTCACTAGGATATTTGTGGGGTTAAGAATGTTTTCTAGTCTGGGTAATTAAAACAGTTCATTATTTTTTATGGGAATTATAAAACAAAAATGACCCATCCACAGGATCTCGATGCATGGCGATATCCTTCCTCATGGTGGGCTGTCGCTGCATCGTGGACCATTTCGATCTCAATCATCTACTTCCTAGTCTGTCCAATGATAACAACAGCACGAGAGAAGATTATTCGCAATATTTCTCTGAACAGACGCCCTCCACCTCCTCCTCCGCGGCGGCATCCACTTTCGCCGGACTTTGTCTCCTCCTTTTTCCCCGCATCGTGTTTACAATTACAGACTATTTCAGCATGAGAAGAAATAGAGCAAGAAATCTGGAGCATTATCGAGATCAACCCGAACTTGGGATCTCATCTAGTCATCCGATTGATCGGGTACCAGTGGCGAATATTTTTGTGGGATATCTTGCCACGATATTCTTCCCCGTGGGCGACCCCTTCTGGCTTTTCTGGTATTTGTGGTGTGAAGCAGGGATTTTTATGATTTTTGGGAATGTCGCCTCATTTTCACATTCCTGTCTGGATCGCTGGATAAGTGGGGTGTATACGACGGTTTTTGTGGCGACGTTTATCATTGTGCCGTGCATCATTCCGGCCGCTAGGGCGGCGGTACACAACAGGAAGATTCAGAAGGTTAAACGAATTTTGCAAGTTCAGGTTGTGGAGGATGGGACGACTATTTCATCGACATAGTAATGAGCTAGTATATTGTATAATTTTTGGATGAAATAAAATAAAATTAGACAGTTTACCCTCCACATTCCCCCATGGGAAGTGGTCACATGCCTTGATTGATACTTTAAAGGATTAAGTCAATTGAATATTGAGTCAACAGAATATGATTTACAAGTTTATTGCACACATAATTTAGTTTAGATAAGCACACCTATTTTACTTCGCCTTCTACCTGCAGTCCAACTTGCTCAGTTTATACAGATCTGTAGTATTTCATTTTGTCACAAAATTTATCTGTCCCTTCGTTAAATTCCATTCTCCAGTTAATTTTTATTGACATGTTTTGCTTGGATGACAACTTATTTTATTCGTATACTCATGCACCCACATACACGCATCCACGCGACAAATCTTATATCAATTTGTATTTATAAGAAACAAAACAGAAATAAGCGCAGCAAGTAAGAATACAATTGAGTTAGTATATTAATGTACATTACAATATATCATTCGTTCAATTACATTAATGTTTGGATTTTTAATATTTGACATTTTTTACTTATGTTCGGCGTGATTGGAGGCATTTTAATTCATCCATTCTTCTTTCATTTCATAAATGAATACATAATTCCATACACTTCTCACGTTTTGCTATTACAAATATTACAATAATAAAATTTTGTGTAGAATCACTACTTCGTGTTTTTTCTACGTGATTTAAATCCACAATAAGCGAAAGGAAAATGTGGGTAAGTTTTATTAAATGTTGACAAACTGTGTTGCTAATACTGATTTCTTGGCGACTAGACTAGGCGAAATTCTTCTTGATCTGTGTCATTAGTTTGGACGGAATCGTTTGGCGTTTTATTTTATAATGTGTATCAATTAATAAATAAATATTCATCACATAATAATTATGTAACGAATATTTGTCAAGGGCAAATCGGACATTTGGCAGGATATTAACAATTTTGAAAATAACATAATTCATAGTCAAAATGTGATGCGCTTTGCTACATAGTTTCCCCAGCTTTAAAAATATCTTTCCATGTTTTCAAATATTTGATTATGCTTATTAATTTGATACAGCTACTTCGTTTCCTAATTCGAGCTTAATATAATATACTTAAATTTTAACTCGAAAAATATTGATTTTATAGTGTATCAGTATACTGAATTTATGAAATTCAATTTCATACATTTTGAATGCATATCTGAAATTACTATTATTCATCATCTATTTAAAAAATCTAAATGCATTCCACAGACTAGAATTGTAGGATTAGTTTCATCTAAATGTGCAAAACTTGCAATTCGATTGAACCTTCATACTTCAAAGCAGTTTAAGCATATAGTATAAAGTACAACTAATTGACAATGCTAAATATTCAATTTTAAAGTATTCAATCCAAAATTCAAATACACATATATCAAGATTGCAGTGTTACCTCATTAAAGTTCGACCGGAGCACGCTTTCTTGGGGTCGCCTCCCGTGATAGGCACGCTTTGGCAGTGGTGGGGTCGCATCCCGTGCATGATGACCGTTGATAAGAGCACGCTTTGGTGGTGGTGGGGTCGCATCCCGTTAATGATAAAGCTCGCTTTGGTGATAGTGGGTCAAGCTCTGCACAATTACATAATTTTAGATTATATCTTGGGATTGTGGAGAGTATACTCTCCACAATGTATATCAGTATATATTAGAATAATGAGATTAATATATCAATAATTTGTTAGTAACATCCAGCACAAAAATACTTACTTTTGTTTCACGTTCATTTTCCGGACCGCTAGGACACTGCTTGATGGTTATCCAGGGCTGTCCTGGGTTGAGTTATCCGGCGTTGTCCAGGGTTGAGTCCTCCTAAGGCGTCCTGGATTGAGTTGTGTTGGGGAGCTTTTCTCAATAAGTCGATCACCCCTTAAACAAATTTAATTTATTCCAAGTCCATAATAAAAAGTTATGCATACAAAACTTGCACTCACAACGGCGTAGCTTGGGTTTGGGGCATTCCAACTTCCGGATGCTGACTAAGATGTCCAACACATCAATAAAGGAAAATCCCGCAAGGGAGATTATGCCACCCACTAAGCCTATAATTTAAAAAATAATGTATTTTATTTTTGACCTGGTTTAAATAATATACGACCAAAATTATAATAATGTCAAAACTCACCTAGAATCTCAAACCAAGTATACCGGCAACTCCGCCGGTATGGTCGAGTGGTACGTGAACCGAAAAAAATATTCACAATTGTAATCTCTGTGTCGTCGCTGTAAGGCGAAAGTAATACGTTATGCATGTATGTCATTTCTTTAAAATTATGTAAAATTGCGCAAAGGTCTCACGTCAAGTTAAACTCTGTCCTAAGATCAGCTAGTCTGGCAGGATCGATTAGGGTTGAAACAATATGAACTTTGTAGTTAAAGTCATTGCAGTTTGGCTTGCATTCGGAGCATTCAAGTTCCAATCCATTTTCAAAGAGTTTTTCTATTCAAAGTATTAAAGTATTAAAGAGCTTGAAGTCCAGTTACTGATAATTGTAATCAAATCACTAACCAATACGTTTGCGGGCTTCAATCATTTGTGCTGGGTTGCAGAGGGTCCTCCCTTCTTCACCTAAGAAAAGATTTAGTTATTTACTATTCAGTATTAACACATTATTAGTATAGCTTTAACCTGGTAGTGTGACCACGCTGCAACCTACTTCTCTCGTGATAAGTTTGGAAATACACTCAGAGAAGCAATTCTGTTGCGTGTACTTCTTGAAGAAGTCTAAGTTATAGTCTCCTGTTGAAAAGAGGCAGGCACGACGGTCCTGTTAAAGATTTAATTTTAGTGCTTTAATTACGTCTTTGCTAAATTTCGGAATTTAAATCGAAATTTTGGGAATTTACCTTTGGGATGTCCTTGACGTCCTCGTCCGCGAACGTGACATCAGGCAGTATCTCCACAAAAACCTCATGCCCCAGTGGAAGGGTTTGTCCGAAATTCAACAACTGACTCTCTTCAGCAGGGTGGTTGATAGATAACTGAAAATAGATAGTATATTCATATATCTTAACATTTTGAGAGTGGGAAATCTGGTGAATTGCTGTTTAGCTATTCCCCAACAGATGAGTTACAGCGTGGACGACTTACTCGGAAACCAGTTCCTTCAGTGCGCAAACAACCAATATTTCCCTTTTTCTGTTTCAAATGGAAGGTGAAACCATTGCGTTGACCGGGAACGTTCTGCCGCTTCGGGAATTTCTTCCCTTTGGCAGATTGAAATGCTTCACGGTTAGTAGCCACCTTTGCGTCCGAGTCAGCGTCAACATCCTCCCAGTCCTTCAACTCTTCCACCGTGTAATTGTGTCCCATTAGCGTCTGCAGTGTGGCATTCCTAATATTTTAAAACTATTGTTAATTTGAAGCTTGCAATGAATGAGATTTATTCTAACCGTTTTGTTGCTTTGTCTGGGATTGAGTTAAAAATACAGGTCGACCCATATTCGGTAAACGCTGGTCGAATAATTTCAGAACAGTCAGTCTTTTGACCATGCCAGATACAGCCCCCCACTAAATCTTCACATTTTATCATCGTCTAGAAGGTAATCATAATCATGTAATAAAATTTATATTGATTACGATTACAAAATTTGAGAATATATTCACGTTCATAATCATTGATGCCACTTTTTTTGTTACGGGATGTGTGACGTCGTCAACAAATGTCAGCTTGCTCGCTTGCGATATTGTCTCCAGTTCAGCAGTTAGATTGTTTTGTATTCCGATTTGGCCCCCGTAGGATTTCTGATAATTACATGTTTGATCGTAAACAATGAGAGCGCCAGCTGCAGCGTGGTTGGTGTAAAACACGTTCCCGTGCAGTTGGTCTAAACGCTCTAGATAATCCCTAATCCTGAAATTATATGTTCAAATTATCTTCCAATCAGTGCTTTGCTTTTCAGTAAGATTGCCAATTTTGTTTATACTCTGGCATCCCGCCCAAAAATTGCTTTACAAATCCTCCTTGGGTCCCAACACCAACTCCTGGGAAGGGAATGCGGGCAGTGCTTATCTCCTCCGTTTCAAGGTTGACGATAAGAGAATTTGACATTGTTTTGTTCAGTCCCAATGCCAGGAGGAAGCATAACCCTACCGTATATGCTATGACCACCACCACCCAGAACAACCTAAACAAAAGAACAATGCAATGCTGGTAATGTTTTATACTGTTTAAAATATTCAATAACTCCATGCAATTATATTGGTATTTTGTCATTGGAGATCGGAGTTATTACTTGTCTTCCTTTAAACGAGCAACTGGATGGAACTATATATATTTGTGGACAAATATTTCTAACGATTTAAATAGGTGGGTGGATTCTCATTTGGTAATTTTTAAATTATGAATGTCCAAATTACTGTCCTTATATTTTCAACAGTACGCTGATACTATTCTTCGACACCAATCATGAAATGCCGTTCATGTCTTATCATTACCTTCGTGGTTTTAATAATCAGTTGCGCTTATGGGAAATTGACAAAGGATGAACGAGCTGAATATGTCAAAAAGGAAGCCATAGTGAAACCTAGAGAGAAAAAAACAGGATGCATGTGCCCAAAAAAGTTAGAAACTTCTGGGGTTTTTAACTATTTTTGTGGCCGTGAGTTGCAGCGTGGAACACATGCTAAGGATCATTGCGAACCTGAAGGGGCTTACAGATGCGTGGATGGCCATGAGGAAGGAATTCTTGCATTTGTCTGTAAAGTTCGTGATCACGTGTCGAAATGTATTAACGTTGATTGCAAGGACTCAACATCACCAGATTTTACAGAACAATGCCTGGATATGAAAATGAAAGAATGCACTTATGCGTAGATTCGCCAATTTTCTGGTGATACATATTTTGTATTACCAGAGTTTTCGGATGGAGAATGAATGGCGTTTGCCGCAATATACATATATAATATTAAAATCCTAAATTCCCATTTTAGTCCGAACCAGGGCTTATTAATATTTTGGTTTAATTCTGTAAATTACAATTTATGCCTACGAGTTCTTGACTTGATCACGGAGCTGATTTCTTGGAATCTCTTTAGCAAATAAATTCGAAATGTGTCAATCCATGCATCAACAACCATGTGTCTTATTTGTAAAGATTTAAAATATTAAATACTGTTTTATCGTACTTTTTGCAAAAAACCTTTCCCATCTATAAATACACTTTGCAGTAGTTCCCTTAATTCTAACACATCCACAAACTTTTGATAAAATATATTCTGAATAATTAACCGATAAAAATTGAACTTGGGAGGTATCAAATCAATATTGGTACATTCATACAATGAACGCCTTTAAAATGAACAATGGGACATTTTTTACAAAAGAATTAATTACTCTAATTTCTTGTATAACTCACACCCACTTTCCCCTCTCACTCACAATATTTATTAGAGTAATAATGTCTGCAGTTTCGTGGCATTGTAATGCCTGTAAATAAGTTTCATATGAATATGCATTATATGAATTTTTGTTTGTTTGTTTGTATTCGTTTATTCACGTGTTATTCCTTATTCAGTACAATTTAATGACTGGTTTCCAATAATTGACAGCGGAGAGCGTTCTAAATAAGGATATGAATCAGCGGCAAATTTACAATCAGTGGAAAGGGGGGGCCAGTCCCCCTTTCCAGATTATACATATTTGTGATTCGCTAGGAGGGTGTTAATATAACAATAAAATTCCTTCATTTGTATTCGATACTAAAGCTAAGCATATGTTAAAAATCCTGTTTATGGAAAGCAGAATTGATTTGATTCCGCATGAAATAATGCATACTACAGATTTTCGGTATTCTGCAGAAATTATTAGCCATGTATGCATAACGTTAGTGTTAGGTATTAATATTTATAAGAACCAGCAGCAAAAATGAACCTGCCAGTATCAAATAAACATTGATACGTGTCATGAACGCCTTATGGAATAAGGCGTTGGAAATAAAATGAACACAATGGTACATTTCTAACAAAAGAATTAATTATTCCAATTCCTTACTAATACATTTACACTTTCTTGGTCATTGAATCCATCAATATGTAGTATGTCAATCGATAACCCTATTGCAGTACCTGCAATTTGTCATATGATCCAGGGCGTGGCACCTGGTTAACATGGGGTGCAGATGTCTTTTCTTTTCACCACCCATACAACATTCCCTCAATGTGATCATTATAGTGTGCTTATCTGTACGCTTATCTTCTATGCATTGCACAGTCTACAAAATTCATAATACTTAAAAATTGTGGACGGAAAATGCAATTTATGTTACTTTTATTACTATTAGCCGAAGTACTTGAGAAAGCAAAAGCAAGGTCAAACCTTTATGCTTTTATTTACTATCCTTATTTTGAGCCACGAGAAACTGATTTCGTGAAACAACTTCTTTTCTCCTTCCCTTCACAAAGAATGATGTGCATAAAATGTAGTACTCTGTTTCATTTATATACCATTTTTAGCACTTATTAACCATTTTAAGGATGCGTTAGCTCTTTCCACTGAAACCAAATAAAAATGCATGCCTCCTCCACCCTCTCATTTGAGATGAATGCATTACGAAATACAAAAATAAATTTCTCTCCTACCTCCAATACCATGGGAGTCCCGGCTGAATAGCTTGTTCGATGCCAGGAATGAGTTTCCCAAGCTCCTTCCATCCCGTATATTCTTCCTCTGGTGTATTTGGAGGTGTGGGAGGGGGCTCAAGGGGTAGATCCATACTTTCACCCCGAGTTCCAATCACAGATCTACGGCGGATCCTCATAGGAATTTCAGGTGAAAGGGGTCGTCCTGAATCGTCAATAAGTGATGGAGAAAGGCCATCCATGCTAATGACTGTGTGGGCAGTGGATGGCCTGGATGGCCTGGAGTGAGCTGGACTTAATGGAGATGATGAGGGTGGAGGGGACTCCACCAAGATATCCATTAGTCCTTCCACATTTTCGATACTTGATGGACCGGAAGTCGGGGAGGGATCTTCACCATCCTCATCATCCATCTCGACTAGAGTGTGGGTGCTACTTATTGGGGACGGGGGAGGTGATGGTAGTGATGAAGCAGAGTCGAATGAGCCATAACATGCAAAATTTTCATTATACCTTTCTTCCAAGTTGGCGATATTGTGTGGGTGAGATGATTTCATACTTAAATTAGAAGGGGTTGATTCTCTTGAACCAAAAAACAACCCATCATTTGCTTCCCCCTCCATTTCAACAATAGTTTGTTCACTTTTGTGGGAGGGGTGTGTGGAATTTGATGGAGATGGTGGAAACTCAACATCCACATTTTCAGTGATTAGGGATGTCGCACCTGATGCAACCGTATCATTGTTTGCTGGAGAGGGATTTATAATGGAGTGTATGCTTTTTGGGGATGTAGGAAGTGAAGGTGATGGCGACTCCAGTTCTTCAAGAATACTATCAATTTCAGAAATGGTGGATTCCTCCAAAGGCACGGTGGACACATTATTATTATCTGCAGGCACAATTTCATTCAATTCCATGATCGTGTCCATTGGGTCGATGAGAGTAAACGGGGGTAGTTCATTGTTGGACACGAGGGGGATATTTTGTCTTAAAAAGCGCCGTGCCATGTTGATGAATTTATGATTTTATAATGAGTGCACTAACTAAA
>JAQFZJ010000363.1:0-31242 GCA_034695645.1 Folsomia fimetaria
TCACTTCGTCACGTCATTTCTCGTCACAACTTGAGCATTAGGAAAAGTGCAAAAACAAACGTTTATTCTAATTTTTTTCTTGATTTTTTGAGATCGGTCTCGTCCAATTCCCAGTCGTACACGAGAAAGACCTGCATTGTCAGTCAGATTAATATGCATGCACAGTGGAAAGATTACAATGTTTGATAAGTATGTAAAAACAGGAATTTACTTTAATATTTAGTATTATTAAAATTTTTACTCATTGCAAAGCAATCTTTCTGCTCATGTTGGAGAAAAGGGCTAATGATAAAGAAAGAAACGTAGTGTACGATATTGTGCGACTTATTTAAGACGCTAAAAGATGCAATAAGCTAGAAAGTAGAGAAGAAAATGTTATTAAATGTTGAAAATATAGTTGACTGCTTACATGATTTTTGTTCTTTAATCCCCATTGTTGCATAGTTTATGGGGAGAGTGAGACTGTTGTTGTTGAGAAATTAAAGTAATAATTCGGCCTATACACTACACAACGGAAGAAGGAGCCATTAGGCAAATATTTACTAGAGCACAAATGGGCTGTTTGCAGTATGCATAATTGGGGAATAAGGGATTACTTATGGGTTGCTCCCTTGTAAAAACTCCAATCCTGTGAAATTACATTATTACATACCGGAGTATTACGTACCGGAGGGAGTTCACTATTTTATTTCGGCTTGATTAGTCTACCAAATTAGTTCCATCGCCAGCTTTTAAAATGAACGTGAGTTTGTGAGTATACCACCTAAACCTAACCTACAACCATCACCCAATCCACCCACCCTTGCCTTGCTCTATATTATAACTATTATTACACACTTGTTATGCAGACAAGGGCCCAACAACCAATTTATTTAACTATCCTCCCATTTATTCTTTACAAACATCCTCTCATCCTTTCTTCTTCTTTCTCTCCTGGTTGGCAAAATGGAATTTTTAGGCTAAAATCAACAACACAATAATAAAAAAATAACCTCTTTTATACAGAAAACTTGCTATTTTCATTATGTTTGGATTTGGAGAATTGTGTGCACAATTTACATGAAAAATGGCCATTAAGCCCCTTCTTTCATCCAATCCACAAAATCTACTCCTTCACTCACTCACTCTAGAAGAACTCCAACCAAACCACTTTTCCACGTTCCACACTTCTGGATAAATTGATCCACAGCAGACATATATAGACTTTTAGGCATGCCATATAGACCTAATAATACAGCGTCTAAAGTCAACCATGTAAACTTTACGTCAACAAATAATGACAACCCTTTCAACAAATTTGGGCTAGAAGAAGGTAAAAAATGATGCATAATTGTTGGGCAGGTTCTCCACAAATTATGGGTTTCGCTTGCTTGCTCCAAAAAAGAATACATTCCATGATCATGTAATACGAACAAAATAATGGTTGAGTTGACTTTTCACGAATTCAACATCGTGTCGGGATCACTTACATATAATACATGCCAGCTATTATAATTATAATTGTAATACTATGATACAAGTAGATATGTACTACCAAATGGGTCAGACTAAAACCTTTTTGAACATTTTATACATATTGTGGATGCAGAATATGTAGAAGAAGAAGAGGAAATAAAAGTGAACAATCGAATCAACAGTCGCACTTTGTTCAAGAGGAGTGAGTTTGAGTTGTTGGAGTCACCTGGGCATCCTTAATCGCATTTTAATATCAGAGTAGAGGATGGTGGAGGAAGGGCTGTGATGCATGCAATGTTTTTCTCACTAATTTCACTAGCGTCAACTAAAATGAACTTTGTTATTTCCTCTCGTCGCGACTTTTGGTTGGTGTTCATGCATATGTGGTCAGATTTGAAACTGATGTTCCTCCTCCATATTTAATTCTATTGTTGCTGTGCTGCTGTGACTTTTGTGGTTGTGTCGTGCAAAAGGGTGGGTGGGTCGAGAAATAGAAGAAGATCATGGGAAGTAGTAGTGAGTTAGTAAATCGCTTGTTTTTGGGTGTACAGTAAAATTCACTTCTTCCTCTTCTCCCACATATGGATGTGAGAGCATGGTTTTGTCTCCTAAGTAGAAAATAATTGTTGGTTGAGAGTTGGTCTTTCTTGTTCTTGTTCCGTTTCTTGGTTTGGTTTGGTCTTTCTTGGTTCGTTCTTGGGTCTCAAGAATTTACTCAAGTGCTTCTAGTGTGTCTTGGGAATCTGCATATTATCTGCGTCTTGAGTTGTGTGATGAGTTGGTTGGTCGTGTCGCCATATGTTTACTGGGAGAGAGGAGTTTGTCGGAGAGAGAGGAAGAAGCCATTTGGCTTATGCTAACGAGAGTGCTCAAGAGTAAGTCAAGAATTGCTCCCCATTTGTAATCCTCTCCCCAGCAACACTCACTCACTTTCTCCACCAGAGAAAGAAATCGGAAATGGGAGGACGGAAGGCACCGGGTGCGTTCCTAAGTTAAAACTGATTCTTTTCTCTCTCTCTCTCTCTCCCTTAACTCACATCCATTATTTTATAACTCTCTTCATCCCTCTCTCTCTCTCTCTCTCTTGCAAAATCCATGCACACAACTCAAACCTACATGGTGGTAAAAGAGCAATAGAGAGGAATATAAGAGAGAGAGAGAGAGAGAGAGAGACTGGCCGGATCTACACAACCAGTTTGGAATGCAGATTTAGGCAGAGACAAAGAACAAGCAAGAAGTGTAGCAGAGCGTAATTATGGTTGGTTGGCTGCGTTTTTCTAAATATTCATGTCTCCTCATTTTATGAACTGCCGAAGGTGTCTTATCTCGCTCTTCTACACGATTCACTTCACTTTAATGTCACCATAAATGCAAAACACACAGTTATATACGCACCACCGTAGTTGCTAAAGGGTTATTATTTCAGTATCTAACAAGCCTATCAGACAAAAGGATTTTATGATAGTTCACTAGATATGAAATGTCCTTGTTACCCGGGAAATAAGGCAAAAAGAGCATGAAAGAGCAAGTCAGGGTGGTGTATGTATGTATGTATATGTATGTGTGGTCAAGTCAAGGGTGGAAGAAAGCAAAGGTTACGTACATGCTGGGGTTGTCTCGGGGTGAAATCTGCCCTCTACTCTGCTCTACCTATACACCTTAGATCCAATGTTGTCTCCTTTTCTTTTACATTTGTCAACTACACTACACTATTCTAGTTTTAAAATACTGATGCAGCCACCAAACACAACACAACATTTTATATCCAGAATGGAGGTTTCCGGTATACATTTTGAAAAAGTTCACTATACCAACCGTCCAACCAACCAAACCGAATGATGTATTCCCAACCTGACATGACGTAAGGATAGTGAGTGCTTGTTAGCAGTGTGCGGTGTGATGCGGTGTGATGTTCCATGTACGCAGATGATGCAACGATACCAGGAGATTGATGGGGGTCATCCCTAGATAAACTGGACAGGGCGAATCAGAGAGTGGACGCCGTCACCTCTAATCGTGATTTACGACCTGGTGTCGGTGTCGTGTCAGTTTCCTCAACGGCCTCTTATCAAACTCAGCTAAAAATACATTGGTCCTTTTACCCTGAGAAGAACGGATGAGAGAAAGTACAAGTTGAGAAAGAAACAGAAAGGAGAGTAGAAAACAGAAAGAAAGAAAGGAAGCTAAAAAGAAACGAGTAGAGTTTGTTGGTGGCCAATTAACAAGTAGTCTGGGAGCAGTTGAAGGCTAATTGAGAACACGGATGAAATAATTTACTTACCAAAAAAAGAAGGGAGCACAAATAACTAACCAAGCAACTAACCAAGTCCTCTTTATACATAGAGATGTGATAATACAGGTTAATAAAATATATATCAAGATAAAAGAAGAAGAAGGTGGTTTTAAGGGAAAGAAAGAGAGAGAGAGAGAGAAACCGAGAGTACAAAAGGGTTATCCGAGGGTATGTCATCCGTGCATAAAAAGATGAAAAATGGCCATACCAGGCGCACATGAATTATGAGCTCAACCCTAAATCCGTGCTTTGCTTTCTCTTTCTCTCCAGTTTCAATTATTCGCTTTATACCTCTCAAATTCAAGCTATCCGCTAATCCTTAATTTATGCGGAGAAAGCCTCTGCCTCGCTCACTAAAGAAATAAAATTCTGTCTTACTAACCTATTACAAACCGTTTGAAATGGTTCACATTCTCATCGTTCTCATTGACGAATTAAACAGGTTATTCTCTGCATAGACATTTTTTCTTGATTCATTAAAAGCATACAATTAAATCTTTAATGACACTATTGTCAGAAAATTCAAATGCATAATATACAGAATATGTAGTTATACTGAACAAAGACATAAAATGAGACTTGTTTGCGTCACATCGGATAAAGACAAAATATGAAGCAACCAACACATCCCATTAAACAATGACGTATGACAATGCTGTTCAACCAGTACAGCGTTTTTCAAGCCAAAGCCGGAATTGTTATTAAAGAGCAACTCGTTTATCCATCCATCCCCATTCCATTAATTTAAAAGTCAAGAGTTTAGTTAGATCCTAGCTGTGGTATGGCATACATAAAGTAAACCGTCTGCCTTCTTGTACATCAGCAAGCAACAAAACAATATAAATTCAACATATGGCATTACTAAATAACTACCACCACACCACACTAGTAAAAGGATGCATATTATGCGTGTACTGTCTCTTCATAATAATTCAAAAGTACGACAAAACAACTTCCTGTCTAGTTCATTTGCATTATGCATTTCTAATGCAAGAAAAAGTCAAAAACTACCGACATGATTTAACTGTAATGTGGCGTGCACCCTGATTTTAATTTTGAAGTTGACTCACTCAACTCACTAACTATCAATATGTATAATGCCTAAGGTCGGTTGGGTCAGTGGAATAAGCTTGTCTCTGTTTTTTAGTCATTTTATTTTACACAGAAAAATAGAGGTTACTCCCACACGAGAACAGATTGGGCACCGTGACCAATGGTGCTAGTCCATATTTCATGCGGTAAAGAGCAGGTGAGTGAAAAGGGGTGTCTCCTCCCTCGCCAATTCAACAAATTCAACCCCATCCACAATTGTCCACCTCCATCCAATACATACCTTTTAACAAAACCTCAGGAGTAGGTAGGTAAGCAGGTAGACCATCACATCCATCCATATACCATAACCACATCACGTCATGCATTCAACAACGAATAAAACGAACGAACGGGGGCTTTATTAGTGTCTCAAGAGAGCTGTAGTAAGAAGACAGGCAAATGGGAACTAAACAATGTTTCGCCATCCGAATCCAATGTATGTGTTATGTGAATGTGTTTACTTTTACCTTGCCTGCTTTACTTTACTACTAACACTGCCTTGATAAAAAGTTGGTTTGGTTGGTTGGTTGGATGAGGTTGGACTTGTGCGTTTCTTTTGCTCCTCGAGACACAAAAAGGATCAACCCTCTCGGCACTGGCTCGCTGGGTGAGCAGAAGTGGCTGAGACTCCCCACCACCAACATAGGCACATAACAGCAGCAGCAGCAGCTTGTTCTCTTTCTCTCTCTCTTTCTGTCTGTCTCACTGGTTGGTCCAGTGTGGATCATCTTGCTTTCTCCAAGCAAAATATATAGTGACTCAACACGTGCTCTCCAAGTCAAAAAGATTTATGGAGGTGTCCTCCGTTGAAAGAGTAATAAAAGAAGTGTGGAATGAATAAAGTGACCACATCATAATAAGAGTTGTGAATGGTTTGTCGTGGTGGTGTCTGTGGTGAAAGTCAAATATTCCAGAGAGAGGGACCAACAAGTTGTCCATAAAAGAGAGACGGTAGAAAATAAATGTCCGAGGAAAAGGAAGGGATGTGTTTGGGTGGAATCCCGGAAGGATTCAATTGAGGTTTCTATATATAATCCCTTCCTCGTTGTACATGAGAGAAACTACTACATACGTCTGGTTTTGAGATTCTTTGTTGATTTCAATGCGGTTTTAGACGTGGTAGATAAATATGAAACTTTACCACAACTTTAAATACAATTGAACACGTACAGATTGTATTTGATTTATAAAAGTGCGATACACAAGTCAACTTTCTCCAATACGAGGAGCATCACCAATCAATGCAAACAAGTGAAAGTCTCATTTTAGAAAATAGAAAGTGTTTGATTTGAAAGAAGTTGGCTTAGTTTGTGGTGAAAGTCGCCAGTTAATTGGTTGTGGTGGCAGTGATGATTGACAGGGTCGCCGTGACTTCGTCACCTACTTGGCCACGATCACTCCTCCATTCGTCCAGTAGTCCGGCGTCGTCATCCATTCTCACTTCGGTCGAGAGTATGGACTCTCTGGACTTTGAGTCCTCCGAGTCCGGCTTCATTGCCACACGACCATCCATTGCCGATTTCATGGCGGCTGTCCCCAACCTTGGAAATCCTCAAGGAGACCACACCCTCAGTCCGGGACATCCTGCCACACCAAATTCCATTTTCTGTGGACAGGGTGGTAATGGACCAACCCCTCCTACGACAGGAAATACTAATTCTACCAACGGTACGAACCCTTTTAAAAAAATAGGTAACAAATAACGGTGTAGAAAGTTTAGTCACACATACAAGAAAATCTCATTTCACAACAATCTTACAAATTCTCAAAGTCAATTTTAGCAAATCTTATTATTCATCCTAATGATGAGATATGTTAATCCTGTCTGGTGAGAAAGGTTGAAAAAATGTTAAAAAACATGTTTTTGATTCTGTGGTGACATTTTCAGAGTACCCGTGGATGAAGGAGAAAAAGACGACGAGGAAAAACAACCATGCTGGTTCGAAAAATCCCCTTTGACTTCCTTTGTTCACTTTGTCTCAATTTTTCTTACTTTTGTCTTCACATTTACGCTTCGCTTCCGCCACACTCCATTCTACCTATAGCACACACTTCTCTCCGACTTCATTCTTAAATTTTAGTTTTTTTTGTAAAATGTCAATAATACCGACTGAGTTGAAGACGGATGTCATTTTTTTGTAAGAAAAAAAGCAATGGATGAAATTCCCTGTGGGTTTTGTTTAAAAAGTTTCATTCATTATGTATTTTTACACACTCACTCTAAAAATTATGCTTAAAGGACAGAATTAACCTTAAAATGCGTTAAAATCTATTAAATTTAAACAAAACCAAGCAAAATCCATTAGTTATATGTGCAGCCACACCAAATGATGGTGGATATCATTCAATCCTTCTTTCCTTCATTATTGATGGACTGGACTAAACGGAAATATCATTTCATTGTCTCACAACATTGTGCCAGATTATCACCACAAATGACTGGCGATTGAGGATTAGTCGGTTTTGCTAGCTATGTGTCGAAGAGTGATCGGTTAGGTTGTGAAGAGATGAGATCAGGTGAGACGACGAGACGAGTGGAACACGGGAAGTTGGATTTGATGTGACCGATTCAGTCATAGGGTGAAACTCCGAGTGATTGATGACTACTCTTTTTGCTACGACCGACTTTCAATGTTCCGAAATGCTCAACAAAATATTCCTCCCACCAAAAACCTTGTCTTTCTGTGGTGGGGTTGATTTTGTGCTGCTGTTGATGCAATGCATCCACAGTCCACAATCCACCCCATCCATATATACGAAATGTACTTGGTTTCAGAATGATTAGAAATTCAGCTGCTTTAATAAGTTTTCAAAATTGGACTTTGCAGCTTTTTTTAGAACCTTTTCAGATTTACACTGTCATTTCATTCAATTACGAACAGAAGGATGCTCACTTCATGAGGGATTTTGCTTAATACTCGAAATTATTAAAAATATTAGTAATCTTTCTTTGGCACCAATAAGCGCGTATATTAACCAACCAACCACAGAACGCTCTAATTCCCAATATCATCATTACTACATTCTGACATGACTAGTTTTTTTCATCTATCCATCCAATTGATATTGGTGGACGTCACAAGTGTTTCAGAGTTGGATTAGTGAGGTCTCAATTCGAAGCGATATAAAGAAAGTGCCGAGTCAGTGATGATGTTTCAGGGTGTAAAGAACCATTTATTTATTTTTATTCTGCCGTTGTTTAGAAGCCACAGGAGAGCTCTAGTCTAGCTACTGCTGCAACCGACGTTAGAAACGACCGACCCACCAACGTTAGAATAAGTTATAACGCTTTCAATCAGCTCATTCATTGTCACACTGTCATCTTCCTTTTTACACTGCCAACCAACACCTTCATAGTGTAAAAGTACAACTGTTACAAAAAAGAAACAACAGTCCTTAGTTCCTAACAAAGTTACAGAATTTAACCCTTTCCGTTACAAAAGTTTTGGAAAAATGGATGAGACGAGATAGCTCTGTTCTGTTCTGTTCGTACACCCACCACCCATGTACCCTTTCCTTTTATGTATGTGTGGGTTCACTAGTTTCTTTCATATTTCATTTATCACGATATTATTTCAAATTCATACACATTTATTTTATTTGATGCAAAGAGTAAGCCATGTTATTAAATTGAAATTAGCCTCTGGATTATCCGTACTGAATACATTTCTTATAAAAATTGTGTGCAAGTGTGTACAAATACATGTCGTATTGTAATGGATATGCTGCATTTGATATGAAAGCACTGATAAAACCTGCAAATGTTTAAATAACATCTACCTGCCTATATGTCTGTCCCCATGAGCAAGCAGAATTTATTGAAATGTTGATACTTCGCCACTATTTAAAACATGATATGAAAAGAGAACATGGCAAAAATGGTAAAATCATCATCATTCCTATCCTCTATTTAAAAGATAGCTAACTTCATGAAAGGATAAAAGGTTGAAATTCGGCTTAGGGAGGATTTTTCTGTGGCTAAAAGATGAATCGCATTATTCAGTATAAGAAGAATGTGACAAAAATATGTTATGTTCAATCAAAGGAACAATTGTAGCTTGTGTAATTTCATGTTTACAAACAGAAAATGGAGGAATTATTTAGGAATTTCATGTCTTTTGTCATTTCTTTGGTCTAAAAGATTGACTTGAAATATTGCTTTTTTTGTTGCGTACCAAACATTGTGCACATATAAAGTTTAAAATTGATTATTGTGCACTCTATACTTACCTATACACCCAACATAAGATAAGGTCTAATTGTTTAATAATCATTACAAGCGCAAAATCAACATCGATGTTGAGCGTAAACACTTTCTACTGATCCTGAGAAAATATACACACAACTTTACATGAAAGTGAAAAGTGGATCCATGATAATTAGTTTGTTTCATTGAGTGACGGATGATTCAGTTGTTTTTGGTGTGGTTTTGTCCTGGAATATGCATTTATTTATCTATATCTATCGGCTAAAAAAGAAGAGGAGGAGGTGGGAACACTCAGCATGTCGCAGCCTTTGCCTCGCATGAGAAAGCGCATCATTCAGCAGGAGGAACTACTAAAAAGCAGCGCAGCAGTCGTATGTATAGTTACATATAGTGAATATAATGGATCAGAAAGGAAAAAGGGTGAATGGATTTAAACGGTGGCTCATTTCAAACGCTTCTGTGTTTTGTCACATGCTGACTCGGTCCGAAATGACTTGCCAATTCCTTTCAGAAGCTCCGCATTCCCTCAAAAATTATTATTAAACCAGAAATTGCTCCTCCGAGTGATAATAAATGACATCTCAATCCAATCCTCCTAATCCAGCCCAGCCAACCCAGTTCAAAGATCTCCCCTTTGTTCTCATCTCTGTCACTTCTCACTCGGTCCTATTGTCCATTGCATGTATTATTGTCGAGGTGTAAATACCAGTTGTATGTTAAAGCACAATGATTCATTCAGCCATGACTTTAAGCATGTCGTCGTCATCTCATCTCACAGTGAGAAACAGAACACAAGACTACTGAGAATCAACAGTCGGTCTGTTTCTCGCTGAGTTGCAATTTAATTTCATTGATCAATTCTTCAAATATTTATAAAAAATAGAAAAATCGTCTTGCACACGTCAATTTGATATCTATTTTCTTGATTTTAATATGTTCTCCTGATTATTTAAAATAAAACTCGGAATTTGAACCTTTCTGTACACAATTTCTATACGAAATAATAATGCAATGTGCGAGTGTTGCATAATGCAGCCATACTAAAAAGAACAGTTTTTTGCTTTAATAATTTAACCATGTGAGTTAAATGTTGGGTAAAATTAATGAAACTTCTTTAAACTGCATGTAAACAATTCCCAACAGTCTCTTTCAGCAGGTAATCAACCAACACTTGCACAAACCAAGAAGCATTTGCCCTTTTACAAAATTGGTCGTTTGCCCCTTTACCCTCCCCAATTGTTTTACAGATAGGTAGTTGTATTATAGGCAGTTATATGCGTAAGTAACACGTAATAAATTATAGTGTACAATCCCTCGTATAAAGTTATTATTATTGGCATTATTAGTATGGCGTGATGAGCCCCTTGTTTTTGAGGAGATATCTTGAACTGATTTCATTCAGGATTGAAAATGTTTGCCAACTTGAGCACGTTTCTTAAACTTGGGGCAGAAAAACTTGAAGGGGGTGCATGGATGGAGGTCCTCCACATGTTTTTCATGTTGAAGTTGCTGTTGTTCATGTCGTGGACGATGCTACTGATTAAAATTCGGATCACGGTAGCCAGATGAATCACTGGAGACAAATGGGAGCATCCGGGTCAGAATTATTGATCGTGTAAAATGTCGATTTTATGCGCATATGAGCTTTATGGTACCGTTTTGGTTAATTTAATTCAAAGTTTAGGAGCAAAGTGTCAGAAATATTGCAATGGTGCAATAGTCACATATCAGTAAGTGCAAGTTGCTTACAACAATATACATACATATAATGACTTTGAACTAAAATCTTTGACTTTCACCATTGTATAGATACCGATATATACTGACACATAGCTCAAGAAATGTAATCTACGATATATGCACAAGTTTTTTATGAAAATCAACACTTACGTAACACAAGTAATTGCAATTATCTTTTTAACAGCTACCTATATAATGTTACATGCACAAAGAGAATAATTGCAGAATAGCATCTATTCATACACAATCGATAATTGTTATATCCGCAGAATTTCTTATGACCTTCTACTTACTCAACAATTTATTTTTTGCTACATTGCTCGCATCACGATGAAATAGATCCAAGTTGTGAATTTTGAATGCCAAGTCAGCACGCAACAACACCCAACAAGAAAGTTAATTTAGTAAAAGATGAAGGACTGCACAATAACAAGACGGAGATCAATGGGAGATGAATTAATGAAGACATGCAATATAATAGCAATGGAATATGATTATCCAACCCGGACATCACCACATCACACAACCATACCAGATAACAGGGAATAAGGAACAACAAAACTTTAGCTCTCTTGTTATAGGCTTCCTCACTATGTAGACTTTCTTTTCTAGTTTGTTCTGTTCTGTTTTATTTTATTCTGCAAGCTGGCAAAGAGTTCGTTTCTCTCCTCCCAGCAGCCCTTTGAATGTTTCTGTGTGCTGCTTTTGTTTGTGGAAACACAATACAAAGGAGGGATTCCTGCAGATAAGCCAGCTTCGATCAGAATTTCAGAAATGAGAAATCCGCCTTAATCCCACTGCACAAAAAAAAAACGAAGCAAACTCATCCACCTTTCTCCACCCGCTTTCTCCAAGTGACAAATACAATGGGTAGGGTGCTGGCTCAGTGTAATGGAATACAACAATAGCCCTTTATCTCTCTTTTGTGAAGGGGTCTCCATTAAATAATACAAATATCTTATTCCATTCCACACATCACAAAATATTTTCATCGTCCTCTATCCTTCATCTCATCCCAACAAAGTCAACAAAAATTTTGTATATTGCATAGGCAAAAGAAAATTCTGGAGCAGAAAGTTTGAAATTTTTTCCATGCATCCTATTTTCACCGTGTATATTCCATCTTATACAAGTATGCATACATACTCAGATCAAAACTGGATTTACAAGAGGCTGAGAGAAAGACATGAACAAGCGGGTGTTGCATTGCTTGCATTGCATTTGCATGGATTGTTGGTATCTGTTTGGCGTTGTTGTTAGCGAATCCGTACAGAATTTAAGTTTTGGAAAGAATGGATGAAGATGTTGTTTATTTCCGGTGGCAATGATGGTGGTTTGGTTTGGTTTGGTTTCTTCCATGTTTTTCTTGGCGTCAAAGTTTTTAGACAACAGTTCAGTGAAGTGAAGCGATATTCTCTCTCTCGTATCCAACGACGAGTCGAAGTTTCAATGTCTGCTCAGCTTGTCATGTACGTCAGTCAAGAGTTTAGACAAGAGTAAGACACAAAACTACAAAAGTCTTGGAGACGTGTAGGAGATCAATCATTTCGCTGAGAAATGTGGTGACTTCCGCCTCTTAAGACCTCTCTGTTGACTTTTGCTATGATATGACTAAGAATTACGAGCAAGAATGACTAATCCACGACACACCATGAATGTATTCACTTATTTACTTGCTTATACTTATTGTGCTTTACTTGTCGTCGTCAATGCTTTCGTACTCGTGTGCCCTGTCTAATTAATTGATTGATTGTTTCATTCTTTCTAATACATAAGTGAATTCTAATACATAAGTGAATTCAGATTTGTAATAATTATTTTTGTGTTTTTGTTATTTCAGAGAATGGGCTTCCAAGAAGATTGAGAACGGCTTATACTAACACGCAATTGTTGGAATTGGAAAAAGAGTTTCATTTTAATAAGTATTTGTGTCGACCTAGGCGAATTGGTAATTTATAATACTAAAATATATACCTTCGTAAAACAATCACGTGGCCAATCTATTCAATTTGAATTTTTATGATTCAGAAATTGCTGCTTCGCTCGATTTGTCAGAACGACAAGTGAGTTATTTATTTATTAACACGAAATGTACAATCATACAGTTGATTTTAAATTAATTATATGAATAATTACTTATTTTCAGGTTAAGGTATTATATGGCAAAATGATTTCTTCACCCTTTCAGTCTCTCACTTTTTCCTTCTTCCGAATTTGATGTTTCACTAATTTGTGTTTACTTAATTTTAGGTCTGGTTCCAAAATAGAAGAATGAAAGTAAAAATCACAGTAAATTATTAATAAATTAAACTAATTGCTGCACTTACTCAAGTCTGATTTGCTTATAAAATTGCAGCATAAACGTCAAACGTTGACGAAAAGTGGAGATGAGGATGACGCGACGAAGGAAGGCAAAGCCGCGAAGAAAGATGACAAATCTCCAACATCGTCCCCCCTTTCATCCCCCGAGGATAAAAAGAGCTGCCAAAGCTGTGATCTCAGCCAGCCGATTTCAGGTTCCTCTCCAACAACGAATACAACTACCACGACCACCACTACCCCAATCAAACATGGGAAACAAAGTGCCCCCAAATCCAATAAAGCCTCTAAAGCCTCCTCACTAATAAACAATCAAACCTCACTACTAGATTCCAACACTACTGCCGAGAATAATAATAATATGTCCTATTACAAGGATAATAACAGCTCGGCGCATCAACAACTCTCTTCCATGAAAACGGAAGAACATGGTGGATTGAATCCCAAGTTGGAAAAATCGGACATATTTGACTCTTACGACAATAACAATTCCACCTTGTT
Source organism: Folsomia fimetaria (assembly GCA_034695645.1). NCBI lineage: Eukaryota > Metazoa > Arthropoda > Collembola > Entomobryomorpha > Isotomidae > Folsomia > Folsomia fimetaria. The sequence continues at coordinate 13,608 of JAQFZJ010000363.1, forward strand.
GGGAGGACCTGTAATGACTTTACCTCCATCTGGAATATCTGGAGAGAAAGAGTTGAAATACTCCACCTGCAAAAATTCGTCTATTTCTGGAATCACTTCTAATCTTTCCAAACTTGGGACGAGTGGTTCCACTGCCTCCAAAAAGTCAAAGAATTCAGCTTCTTCTGCGAATCATTCGTTATCTCAAATGGACGGGTATACTAGGTTCAATGGAGGAACCGTTTTGAAGGGGACATTACTCCAGGACAACTCATATTCCAATGGTCTCCCACCACCCACAGGATCGGGAAGGTCAACATTTTCCATGCGAGGGAACTCTTCAAAGAATGGAATTCCTGTCGGCGTCAATATTAATCCTTTGATTGGAGATCATTCCACTTCCTCCTCCCGATACCCCATAGCTGACCCATTATCTTCTGGATATGGGCACAATTCCACGTCATCCTCAAACATACATCCTGGAGCAAGTGCAGCATATTGCAGTACTAATTATCCCACCACAGGGGGTTCATCATCGTCTTTATCCGCCACGTACAATCCTTATTCATCCTCAACATCTAATAATAACCTAAATTATGGTCACGGTCACAACCCTACGCTGGACCCACTAAGAGATCCAGTTGGAACCACAATTTCCCCCGCCTCTGCATTATTAGGTTATGTTGGATCTACAAATTATCCTTCTCAATATCAACAGCAACAACAACATCATCTCACCGGCTATCCATCATCATCCACCAACAGTACTAGCAGTACGTCTTACTCTGCAAATTCTTCATCTTCATCCTCCGCAAATCCGTATCATACTCCACACCCACATCAACAGTATTCCACACCTGCAGGGGCTACCTACTCCCACCAAGGGTATCCTACCTCCACACCTGGTGGATATCTTCAACATCAACAACAACAAGTAGCAACGAATAGTAACAATCCCAGTGCAAGTTCTAATCCTCCACAACAGCAACCCTTCTCAACATCAAGTACTGCAGTAGATGCTGCAGGGGATGCATTTTACGAACAACTCCCAGTCAATTCTGCCCCCAATAGTGAGTACTACGAGGAAGGTGGATATCATCATTCCTCTTATCATCCACACGGTCATCATGCCGGAGAATATGCAAATGCAAGTTATCATCATCAACAACAACACCAAACCCAACAACAGCAACAACAATACTTTGGTGATACAAGCCATCAGTCCGACTCCGGTGACCTCAACTTCTTGTCAACCATCTCAAGTGACTATGCCCCCGAGTATTATCAATTGAGCTAATTAGCTTTTCACGTAAAAATAATATATTTAACTAAGCAATAAAGTAAATCAAATCAATAATAAAAACTTTAAAAAGACAAAACTACACACACACCCTGTTTGAATTATGTCATAATACATAGTTAAGAATAATTTTGTTAATTTATATATTTTGATGAGGTAAGGTAGCGATATTATTGATCGTGTTGTACTACATACTGCAATATACGTACTTAACTAAATTGTGTAATAATTTCCAACTGCAACCGCTACTATACGTAATAAAAAATATTTCTGCTGCTATGCTGCTGTTGATAATTAAAAAAATTATCGTAACAAATAAATGAAATGTAGTAGTATGTACTTACAGACAGTTGTGAATTTAACAGTTAACCAAACCAAATTAAGTTAAAGCCAGAAAGCTTTGTAACGCCTATGATGATGATGTGGTCTCGTAAAGTTACGTAATTTTTAAAATGAGTAAATAGGAGCAAATACATAAGCAGCAAATTATTATTGCTATTGCTCATTTAACACAACAACACCCAACCAACAACTATTGTAAAAAAATATGTTTGTTTTAGTTCATCCACACCACAGAACTATTTCATTATTTATTAATCACACACGAAACAATCAGAAATGAGTGAATAAAGCAAACTTAAAACTAATTATCAAATCATATGCGTTTTCGCATTTTATTAAATTCATAAACAATTAATTTGCAGTAGTAAATCATACTCCACCCACAAATCGTCATGAAATGGTACTCCACTGATGATGAACGCCGTTCTTGCCAACATACCCAGTTTCCTACATCTACCAACCAACGCTTTAACGAAGTTGTGTAGTTTCCCAAAGTTGTAAAAGGAAACACGAGATGCCGAGTGAGCCCTTTCTCTTTGTTGTCGGTTCAACTTGAATCTAGTTCATTTTCCACATTTTTTAAATACTTTGCGTTATTTTGTTTAAATTCAGAACAATGGTGAAAGTAAAAACAACGGTTGGAGAATTAGTTATTGATTTGAGTACGTAGTTTATTAATTAGTAATGGTGAAGTACTGAACAAGTTAAAATTACAAGGGTTATCAAAAATTGGGTTATAATTGCAAATGCAAAATGAATCATTTTCTAATGGTAATAGAAATACGAATAAAATATTCGATTACAACCATGACTAAATTATGCATAAAGGCACCAAGAACTCAACACCAAGAATGTGAATTGATTCATGAATTCACTTATTCCCTTACAGTGACATTCATGCATGCCACTGCTACATAGTTCCCTCAACCCAACCCCAAGGTCGCCTTATCGTAGACCAAGTCACACTTTGATGATAATAAGAATAATAATATAACGGCCAAGCCGGTGGTGTCATGTACAGCACGATTGGTTCTAGTTGTAGACAGACCATCTATAGAAGGGCCGGAGGTGAAGGGGAGCGTTTGCTTACTTGGATTTGTGGGAGACGAGCGAGCGTGTTTTTGGGAGATGAGTTTTTTGGTGCGTTTGTTTTTGGGGATGATGGATCACTTGGTGTCCCATTGACAACAATTCCGTCCAACCGAGAACATGACTTCTTTTGGGGGGATTAAAAAATGGAAGTGTAGTCGGCTGAAAATAAAAGTGGCCGGCAGGTCAGCTCCAGTCTAATCCATCAAACCCCGTTGACAACCCCCGTTACCATTTCCGAATGCACCGCAGCACCATGGGTCGATGCAATGCAGAAATTTCAAATATTTCGGAATTTGCATGACTCTCCCTGCAACACACCGAATAGAGCAGATATGTATGTATGTATATAGCATACCTCTGGGAGTTGCCTTTAATTTCTGTGTCAATCTTTGTCTATTATTATTTGGATTGGACACGGACAGAGTTGTATATCCTTTCATTCCTTCTTTCCTCCTCAGCAGCGATCCGTCTTCTACTGTCACCCTCAAACACATCTGTCCCAGCCCCACAACCATCCACGAATGATCCTCGCACTCTTCTTCGTATGGGACACTATATACACCATCACGATCACTGCTCAGATTACTCGGCGGTGGGTGACCCATCCGATCCGCAGCAGCACGGTCTGCTCTGGCCAAACCAAGAAACGATTCCTCCAAATTACTAAGCGATGTCCAATCCAAATCCCCGAAAAGAATCCAATACCCACCATTCGATCCATCATTCTGAACAATGTGCAAACACTTTGGGGCCGATGGCAACCAACGCCAACAATGCAATAACAATAATGACAATAACAACTGAAGAAAAATTCTCACCAAGGATAACACAAGTACATACTTGCAATCTCATGGGAGTTTATTACTTACAAGGCGACGTGAAGTCAAAGTAATGATACATAATATAATGTGAGAGTAAATGTACTTATAGGAAAAAATTACAAGGTCCAAATTCTAAAATTGTGTAGCCGTCATCATCATGGCCAACACCAACTCTGTCTTTGAAAGTTTTATGAAATCAGTAGCAAAATTGCAACAACAGCAGAATTTATTGAATCACGCTAAGGCTAATCACAGTACTGATGTAAATGCAAATCTTCCTAATCTTAAGTATGAATACTCATCTGTGGAGACGACGTGCTTAAATCATGACAAGGTCAGCACGATGGACATGTCCCATTATTTCTTCCCGATATTTTATGCATCGGAGAAAGGGCCACTTGGAATTTGGGAGAAACAGGTTAAACAAAATCATAATTTCTACTGTGCATGCATACTTCATGGATGGATGGACGATGAAAGATTATGATGATAGCTGAAAAAAAACCGTGACATAAAATGACATGGCTAAATTTAATGAATTGCAGATCGGACTTGGTCACATCAAACGAAGAGTTGAAATGGAAGGGGGCCAACGCTTCCACGTTCTAGAACTTGTCAACACAAAAATGAATTTGGGAACTTTTATCGCAGGTAGGTATTAATATTATATTATATTTATTACATTATTATTATTACATGTTATTATTAGGTATTATACATATTATTGTAATATATTATACCCATATATTATACCTACATACATATATTATATCAGATCATTTATCGCAGCCCCGAAAAAAGAGTGGATGGCACTCCACGTTTCATTACCTCATTTGGTCATCGTTATGAAAAGCTTTCGAAGAAACTTTTCCTTCGAAGTTCAGGTTCTCGACAATCGCGGATTTCTGAGAAGATTCAACATTGCGACTTGGTTCAATGCTTCAAATCTTAAGAAGTGGCCATTTCTTTGCCAACTTCCGCTCAAGTTGGAGATTGGCTGGAATGAAATTCATCTAGATTTGAATGATCTCTTAATGCGAACTTATAATACTCGCTACTTTGAAACAATTCGGGTCGTGATTAATGCAAACTGCCGTTTGAGACAGGTTCGTAGGAAAATTTCAAAAATTCGAATGCATTAAAAATTCTTATACTAACAACCATTTATTGCTGAATTCAGATATTCTTTTGCTCTGATAAACTCATAAGTGGAGAGCTACCAATTCCCTCGATGAAAATGTTTGACAATATTCGCACTGTTGCCCCCACGTTTGGAGCCCTTAACCACCCAAACTACACAGACGCTGGTCCTTCCCACAACCCAGAAACCCCATTACTCGATCCCCCATTGAACCCTACTTCCACTCGGGTAGAAAAAGATCTTCGTCTCATCCACATTGAGAGATTCAATGAACTAAACAAACTCAAACTAAAGGAACCGTACCGTTCTTATTTTAAAGAGTTATTAGCGACATCTAAAAAAGCAGCGGATGATAATGCAGAAGGTCAACAACAAGCAGTTGAGCAGAATAACAATCTACCGGAATCGTCATCCCGAGTTGAATATCAAGTCAAAAGTACGAGTACGAGCTCTACCTTATCAGCTGTTAGCATGTTCCCTATCCCTAACGGATTGTCTGGACCAATTGCTCTTGACCAGCTTCTAAAGGGTCATCAGTACCTTTAACTTTTCTGATGGTTAAAATTCAGGATCAAAATCGTTTCCAAAGGCAGGAGTAAATTTATACCATCTGTGTTTATTGACTTCACTTTTGTCGCATTTTACAAAACTTGACATTTCTTTCGTAAATAAAATCGTGCTATTCCATTCTCTCTTTCCAAAAAATAAACCACCACACATCATAAAAGTCAGAATCAATCCATATCCATTTCTTAATAACCTATAAAAGTCAGAGTAGCAGGATTGTTTAATATCATATTAAATAATACTTTATACATAAGTACATACACAATCCATCCATCCATTCTCCACCAACATAACACAACATATATAATACATACATACTTACATATCTGTATCATGAACGGGAAGGAAGTTTTAATCTGTTGGGTAATCTAATGAAAGGAATTGAGAGAAAAAGTGAGCGAGTCTGTTTTTGTTTTGTTTCACTTTCGTACATCTTCTTATCCCCAATCGATAATGACACTTAATTTGATGGATTGCTTTCTCTTTCCCTTCTCCTGCCAATATTATTTCATTATTATTTCTTCCCTTCTCTCAAACCAACTAACTTCATCCGGGCTCACTACCACTCTGCTTATGGTCTTCTGCACTTTTACGCATATGTTATATTATTGCCTTCTCTCTTTCTTTCTCTCTTTATTCCAACTTTTTTCTCTGCCACTCAGCCAACCACTTTCTTGGTAGTGGTACATATACACTTCATTCGATTTCAGGGAAAGAAATAATTTTCTAACTTGTTTACCAAGTTTGATAAGTTTTAGTAAAACTTCAAAACTTTGTAATTCCAAAAGTTTAAAAATTGAAATAGTCACACAGTCAGAAAGGCTCAAGAATATTTCAATCTCATGTCAAGAGAACCTTAAAATAAAATAATCTTAATGCTCCGAAAAAATGCTGAGAAAATTATTATCAAACAGTTTGACAGCCTTTGCATTACTTTTCTTTACTGATTGCCACATTCATTAACCTCTTGCAAGAATTTATCCCATTTTGAATTACTTTCACCTTGAATTTTGCAAAACCCATTTCGTTTCGTTTCATGCTCAAGCTAGGTAATTATAAAATGTGTGTATCTGCAAAAAACAAGTGAGATAACGCCATCAATTTTTTGACTTATTGACTCACTCACTCCAGTCCAATCCCAACTCATATTGCAACGAAGCAAGTGAAGGTTGTTATTAAGTGAAAGAGAGTCCCAACCTGTAATAGCAGCTTATACTTTATGAATGCGATTTAAAGTGGGTTTACATGCTCACTTAGTTTGTAGGACATTATAGCACGACACCCAGCTCTACTCTACAACTACAATGAAGCATATATGCATTCGTATGTTATGTATGTATCGTTTATTTTTCACCTTCGAGCCAAATACCGTCCTGTCCGTAGAAAGAATTGTTCGGGCTGTTGTAATAAAACAAGGGTGGTTGTATAGGTAGTTTTGGTGTGATCTAATGTGGGTGGTTGACTTTCTCGGAACAAATCCTGGTCAGGTACACATATTTTCTACTTTTGTTTGTATGTACTTCTCTAGCTTAGCATGCTGTTCTGTTCTCGAGAGTGGATGTCGTGTCGTGCAGAAAGTTGGAGAAAGTCGTGTGTCTCTCTTACCTGGCCAGGCAGACACACGACCATTTCATGTCCTGTTGTTGTGGCCTGTTCTGATTTCTTCCTGGGAAGCACAAGTCAGTCACTCACTCATGGTGGTTATGGAATGGAAAGTGGAACGAGCAATAAATAAATTGTTTCTCAATGTGGAAGGGAATGAAACAAAAGCTACCATAGACCAAAGCAAAAGTTGGACACACTACCATATTACACATATTATACATATACATACATGCCTGCTGGGCAGTGAAATAAAGTAGCAGCAAAGCCGTGATTATTAAATGGTTTGGTTTGATAGTTGGCTACGGCAGAGCACTTAACGCCCTTATCTCCCCATCTCGTGCTCCCCTTTTAGTTTACGGCCAGTAAACACCACAAATACTCACTATTACAATTGCTGTTGCTTTTGACTTTTGATTCCCATTCGTTTTCTACCTGCATTGCGTGACTGACTGGACTTTCTTACTTTTACATACGTACATACGTTACCTGGGGCGGCCGGCGAACTTCGTTCCATCCGAAAACAGAAATCAGGAGAGTTACTCAACCAGCCAAGCTATGATCCTGCCAGACAATTACCCGGTTTCGGTTATATAACTGCAATGAACAATGAACACTTTTTTTTTTACTTTCTCCTAATATTCTATTAAACTTCGCATCAGTGCCTTTAAAATGATGGCTTGTATTATGCAAATAAATTGATATGCGTGTTGCGTTTAAAATCTGACATAACTCTGCATGGATGAAAATCACAATACGGAAGGAAATATATGAAGCTATGTATGTGATCATTGAACATTAGATAAAGTTGACAACTGTCAAGTCGGACATATAGAGACCCGTCATATGGGCAGTTGAACTGTTGTAAATGTCAATGAATTGACATCTACAGATATTCCAATCGTAAGCATAATACACAAGAGATTGTAAAGGAATTTAGATATTATTGTGCCATCCTCTAGAATAGAATTGCGTTTTGTCCCATTTGAAGAGTCCTCAAGATCTCAGGTGAATCTCAATGAGGGTGTAATTGTCATGTAAGAGCAGAGCAGAGTCTTCTACTGTGTCGCAGCAACAATGAGATGAACAAAAGAGGAGAATATAATAATATAGCCTCCGAGTTGTCTGGCAAGTTAAATTGTCAGTTTCGGCTGTGTTGGTTGGACTTGGATTGGCCGTGACAGTTGCTCATTGCTGCCATTCCCCTGTCTGTCAATCATCCTTTTATAAAGAAACGTCACATTCCTGTGTTCAAATTACAACATGACTTCATCTTGGAAGGCCTTCCCCTTTCCCCTACATTTATGCTGTGGATGCATCGTGTAGTCGCTTTTGGCCTAATTATTTTCACATTTATAGAACTGTATCAAAAATGCATCAAGATACATATGAAGTAGTTGGTCAATATATATTTAAAATGAGTATGCAATGAAATATAGCACCAAAATCTGCTAGCATGACTCAAAGTACATAAAACCACGCTTAATTAACTCAACCCAGAAAAGACATGTTTGCTAATAAAACAGCAACATTAATTAAGCGTCACGAGAATGTTGACACGTCAAACTTAACCTTAACCGACTCACTCACTCCTTCTGGTATTATGTGTGGAGCCATGCCATCCTCCCTCTGATTAATGTCTACCAAGTGACAAATAACACGTAGTCCTCTAATTAAAACCGAGTCCATCACTGACTGCTAGCGAAGGCCTAAGTTGTCATCTCTAATTGACAAGATTACCTCGGATTAGTTACAATGGGCTATTCTTCTTAATAAGTCAAATATTAGAATGAGACTAAACTTCCAAAAACCTGTCAACCCTTCTTTCTTCTCTCCTTCTGATCTAACTCCTTCATTTACCATCAAATCAAGCGTACTGGTCCTACTCACCCCCAAATCAAATACAGCATACACAATACAATCTGTAACAATGTATATTGTAGCTTCAACATATAGCCATTGAATGGAATTACCAAACTGTTCGTCATTCAATTCAACCCATTTTTCTATTCTCTTTCAATTTATTATTGTTATTATTATTATATTATTGTAGAAAAACAAATATTGTATTCTGTATTGTGGAGGGTGGATCATATGAGTTGGGCTTGACTGGACAATGGTCATACTTGATAAGGCTGACTTCTTCCTTGGAATGTTTGTTCATTTGTTTGGGACTTCATTCGTAAAGTCCATTCCCATTCAAATTTTGGCCGGATGGATGGCATGACTAACAATAAGAAGGATGCACTACTCAACCACGCAGATATTATTTTCAGATCATCAAGATTTAACCAGTTTCACTTTATGAAATGAAATATTTGTTGAGATAAGAACAGCAAGTAATAAGAAAGAAAGAAGGAATGTAATCGGAGAGAGTGAGAGGTGGGTGGTGACTTGTCACTACGACACTATGTTGTGGTCACTCCATGACTGATTGTGGTGTTGGCCTTATCATTTAAGACTCACACCTTCAACTGACCTCACTCATGTGTCATTATTATAAGTCAAGTCAATAGCTGAGGGGAGGGATGATGATACTTTTGACTGATGCTTGAAATTCCTTCATTTCCTCGGGGGAATTACTTTCACAATTCAAAAATCAATAGCAAAAGAGAAAGTACAAATTCAAACTCAATATTATTCAGGTTGAATTTTTTTTACAAAAGATTTGTTTTAATTTCACTTCAATTTTAATTCTAACATTTATAAGCGATACATATTATAGATCTTTTTGTGCGAAATCAAGAATGAGTACATATGTATATGTAAAGTATTTCGTAAACTCGTCTCCCTTCAATGTCGTTTTTGTTCCTTAGAATCAATAATACAATGCAATGTTTACCCACAAACGGGTACATTACAGTTAATCCCATTGAGTCCATCCATCCATTCAATTTACCAAACCAAACCACACCACCCTTCATTTCATTCATTGACAATTGCCCAGCTCAATTTCATTTCATTTGTTTTGGACCTTATTTACTCGCTGCCTGCCTGGACTGACTTGACTCGTGCCCAAGTGGAAGGATGCTCCATTTCAAGTCAGTTCAATAGAGCAAGAGTTGACAAAGTGACACTGACATTATCTTACCAGTCTAATCTGCCTAACCACAAGTGACAATTGTGGAATGGACCCCACACGAGGTTCATCTTAGCAGCTTAGCTTGATCACACAAGGTCTCACTCACTAAAACAAAGCAAATGAAATGGAAAGTGACCCGGGATGGATAGTAATAGTAATAAAAGCAGGCAAGCAATAATCCATCCCTAAGAAAAGTTGAAAATATATAAGAATATTTATAAAGCTGTATAAACAAAGCTGTCAGAACAGTATGCAATTTTAAAATCCATTCGCCAATGCAAAGGTGAATGATTTTAACCCTTGGAAAAAATGAGACAAATTCTTTTGGTCATGATATTTATAACTCACTGAATTGGACAACATACATATATAGGACAACATATATATATATATACCTATATAGCAGCTTTATCCCTGCTCCTCATCCTCCCGTGGAGATCTGTCACTAGATACTCGAGTCAAAGTCAACCCGACAGTTTAAAGAAAGAATCAAATTACTTGCGTCCAGTCCAGACAAAGGGTTCTCCCTGCCTCACCTAAACGATATATAATGCTTATTCCATAACCACCTCTTTCAGATAAAGTGATTTGACTTCTGTTCCGTAATGCAAATACAGCTTGGCGTTTCTACCCTATTAGTCAAATATGTACAGCATGCATATCAATATCATCGCTTAGTGAGGTAGTTCTTACTCTTTTATTTGTCGTCATATATAAATCCGCGTGACTTAAAGGATTAAAGTTAACCCTATCGTGTTTAAATTGGGTTTTCCCGATGCAACTCACTGGTTTAACGTTGCACTCATTCCTCAATGAATTCAATTGGTTTGAGAATCAACATTTAATTAATAACAATACAGATATATGCACTACATTAACTGTCTCATATCCCTTAAAATCCTAGCATATGCGTTGTTTATAGGGGTTAACATGTCATAACTTGTTCGATTGTATTTTTCAAATCAAGTGTTTGCAAAGCCAGCAGGAAAAGGATTTCATATCATCATCATAGAATAGAGCGGATTACCCACTTTTACTTATCAACACTTGAGTATCAATATCTGCCTTGACATCACATCACACAATCACTTGATGGGTATTAAAAATAAGTTGTGTGTGCAAATCAGTAGAAATAATGACATGCATGGATCAGGGATGTCAGTTATGCGCTCATCTCATACTTATCATATCAAACCAAAACCAACTGATTATTACTATTCATATCCGACCAACTATATATATATATATACACTCATCTCGTGTAAATCTGCCTACCTGTGTAAATGTGGTTGGCTGTCTCTCAGAATTGGTGTAAAACATGGCAGAACAATGTAATAGCAAGATTACATTAAAAACAAACATTTCATTCAGACACTGGTTCAGCAGTAATCTGGATAACAGGAGATACAGATAGACCACATATAAAAGTCGAGTTAATTATAATTACCCGTGCTACACTTACGTAAACTATGGACTGGTGAAGTATAATAATTAGAATCATTTTCTACAAAGCAGATCTTTTGTAAACCAAACATATCATAGATTTTCATTGCTCATTTAGTCATATTACTACATATACATAGATATGTTATGAGGAGTGACTCATTAAAACTTGACCGAAACTGAACTGATATTCTGTCCTGATAATTAAGACAAGGATTTACTACGCGAAATAACCTAACCATTAAGCCTGCTCTCACAGAGGTAACTCGGACAAAAAGGAAATCAATGCGGATTTTAATACGGGCACAAACGGAACAGGTAAGCTAAAGCACAATCGTAATAATAATAACAAGAGTCAGTTCAGCAGAACTACTCTCAAAGGAAATGTAAGTTTTGGTGGAATACGCATGTATATAATATAACGTAGAACAGGTAAGAAGAAGGGGAGATTAGTGTTCAGATATCCTTTATGATTTTATACTTCAGTCCAGTCAAACAACAACGGTGAAGCTTATCTCATTTATTTAATAGTTGACCCCAGTAATAACTTGCTCCCTTTGATTTGAAGTTGGATTGGGATTAAAAGCCAAGAAAAACAATAGCATAACATGTAAACGTTTGGATATTTCTTAAAAATTAACAAAGAATCAACCAAGGACAATTTGACACAAACATATCGTGCACAGAAGTAAAAGAAGAAAAATTATAATTTTTCACAGTATAAATTCAGACTTGATTTTTGCACCTGTACGAATATTATGCCAACTTTGTACGACAGTAAAATATGCATAAAGTTGCGATTAACAGGTTCGATTGTACTCGGTTACACTTTATGATGTGGTTAAAAGAATTATTCTACCACAAAATCTCATGCTCATGTTACCCACATACCTTTCTTACGCTATTCCACTCCAGTAAAGGAAAAGAACTTAATACAATTCTATGCAATGAAATAGTGGTGCCATGCATAAAGTAGAACTCGTAATAAAATACAAATATGTGTTGCTTTCTTGTCAGGAATCTTGAAGACGTGAACAATGAATGGGAAGAGGAGGGATTTGGGAGGTGGTCAGTCGCAAAAGTCGACCCTCCTTCGTCGCAACCTTCAATTGTAAAGTTGGGCACGTCGCTTGAGGAGGAGTTTGCCCAACTCGATTGGGTTTTGGGATCTCTGCTCTGCTTTCTCCAAATGAACTCAAGTCTCACAATCACATTCAGACTCATTTGTGACCACAAGTGAACACCAACCACAGAATACTTGTTACAAAACCAATCACTAAATTTAATTATTGATGTCAATCCGAATGAATTTATAAGTGTTCGGAATTTTTAAACGCTGTGGTGAATTTCTGGAAGGAAATGAATTAAAGAATTCTCATTTGTGCGTGATTCTTGAAATATTGAGATTCGTGAAGTGTTAAAAGAATATAAAATAATTCGTGGTGACATAAACAAAATTGGATACAAATAGTTATCATTCATTACAGAAATGAAGAAAACGGCTCTATTATAAACAAAGAAATTACTCAAAGACACAAGTGAAAGTCGTCGTCTCAATTTCCCCATCAACTAACTTATCATGAAATACTGTAGGGTTGAAAAAGTGCTTCAACATTAATCTCACTTACGAGTGGTGATTTAGTCCATTATTTATCATATAAGTGAGTCAATTTATGAGCAACATGATGTACGGTGTGTGTGCCACCAACGGTTCAGGAGGATCCACTGGAGTGATAAGCGCCGCTGTGGTGTCGGACCATTCACATTCTTATCATCACCACCACACCCACCATGCTCAGCATAATGGTCAATCTTATGATAGTGCGGGCTATCCAGACTGCGCCTTTTACTATCCTACCCCTGTCGCAAATTATACCCCTGCTCCTGAAACGGGGACAGACTTTCTCCTGGACCAACATCAGCAGCAGACCAGTATCAAGGCTGAGCCTCCTTATAGCTGTCCTCCTCCTCTTGTGTACAATCATCATCATCAATATGAAATGTCTAGTCCAGATCCACTCGGATATAATTACAATCCAGCTGCCCCTCCAACAGGTAGGTTTATCTCAATTTCAAATTACTTTACAAAATTCACGTGGAAATGGCCTCTCTTTACTTTACTTATAAAACTATAAAAAAATGTACGTCAACAGGAACCAGTTATCATCACACGGCCCCCGAGTACAACTGTGCCCCTGATCTTTGCCCCCCACAACCTTCAGGTGGACCTGCTGTGACCAATTCCTGTCTGTTAACCTCATTTCAAACCTCACGAGGACAGAATAATGGTTCCCCAGCGTACTTCCCATCTGCACCTTCATCCACAAACGGATCTCATCAGTTCCTCGGAGCCCCACCTTCATCCCTTGTAAATGTCAATGTGAACATCACGGGAGGTCAACAAGGTCAAACTACGACCACGACAGCAAGCAATGTTCCCACATATAAGTGGATGCATGTCAAGCGCAATGTTCCTAAGCCTTCGGTACCCCCACCAGCATCAGGTTTGTTATTTTCTGATCTTTTTCCCTCACATCAAACTTTAGTGCATATTTATGTCTCACTCACCATTTGGCACAACAATGACAATTGGCATACATATGTATAGCGAAATCAGCATATGTAACTCTACCAGTAGGTTATTTAGACATATCCACCCACACCTTCTAAAACAAACAGTCGATTATCTAGTTTTGGTTTGGTTGGTCGTGTGCAAATGTCCACAGTTCATGCAATTTTTATTTCACCACCCTGAACGACTTGATGAGATCAGATTGTGTAAACATGGATGGACCCGGGAGGGATTAGTGTGGATTAATATTCATTTTTATTGTCTGTCCTCCTCTTATCGATATCTTGTTCAGTCAGTCCATGGACAAACGAACGGACACCTTGTCAGTGACATGAACAGTATGTTAGTCCGATGTTAGTACAAGATAACTTGCGACATTTGACAACAGATTGACATCTCAATACTTATCTACCACGGTGTCAGTCAATCCCATTCTGTATCAAGTTGGGTGCATTTTATATCACATGCATACATACAAGCAAAACTAAATTCTTCATTTTATAATTCAAATGAATGTATGTAAACAGTCAACAGTAGAAGCTGGTAATCGCTTCATTTGGATTTCTCTGGTTTAAATGGAATTAACTACAAGTGCAAAAATAATCCCCTGGAATTTTCAAGTACTGAATTATTAAAAGCATACAAATGTCAAGTAAACAATTGTGTGGGTGGGTGATGATCACAATGGTGGGAATCCCGGATGATTCACAAGAATATCACCAACAAAACAAGTTTTACACAAACTCTTCATTATTCGAAATATAAGCCAAGTTCACCTATTATTGTGAAAATTGCACTTTAAGCAGATGATACATTTATGATCAACATCGCATGATAAATGTTGTGCACGAAATTGCTAAAACAATCAATAATTATTGCTTCACGTTACACATTTCTCCAAGAATAATAGTGCATTAATGTAATTATGAATGCAGCTTTCTTTAGTAACATGCACGTTTTTTCATCGAATCATAGTCTCAACAGGATACGAGCGAATTTAGGTCGGCATTAAAGATTGATAAAATTCAAGCAAACAGTGTGGAAGAGACTGACTACAATTTAGTGGGGGGAGGACTGAACAGAATATTATTCATTCCGTTTATAAAGTGAAAGGGATTTAAAGATTGGAATGTTTGACAGCTTCAAATGTGGATGACAAACCACCGCACCGTGGCGTCAAATTGTAATACAAATTGTCACCAGCTCTACTCAGCCTTGCTCAACAACTCGTGTCTTTATGTATGAATATCGTCTCAAAACGTCTTTATGATCTGTACTCTGTACTTGTTGCTGAGCATAACTTTTAAAGTACATTTGTATATATTCAAGTAATGTATAAGTAGGCCGTCGTCATATTAAGAAATTAAGAGTCTCCAAATACAAATAATTTAAGATACATCCTTAGGTGCATAAAATAAAACGAAAGAGCCTAAAAAAGTCTAGATGACTATAATCAGCTTCATGATAATGGTTTTCTCAACTTCTCAGTTCTGAGCTTTTAGAGAATCGTAATTCTTCTGTGCAAAACATATAGCGTTCGGATTACAAAATAAAGAAAAGTATCAGATATCCGTCGTTTAAACGAAGGAATTTTGTAGTACATACATAACATTCTCTCTTCTCCATGTCGTAAAATACGTGACCAAAAGTACAAAGATGCATTTTTACTTTAGTTTGCTTGATTCCGGATTTTTGGTTGGATAAGTCTGTCGACCCATGGTATTATGTATATACTTTTATGTGAGCTGTTGTATGTACATCACATCACAAAGTTCCCTTCACTTCACACAGAGAGTTTAGCAAAGTTTAGTTGGAGGAAAAGAAGTGGATGTATGTGTACAAGGGAATAACAGAGAAAGAGAGATGTCGGAGAGAATGATGGATCGGCCGTCGGTGGGACAAAAAACAAACCATTTGAATTAGAGAAACCAAATTGAAAAGTTGCCATCCGAAGGACGGTCCACGCACAACCACTGACTGACTACATGCATATTATATACGACCACCATTGCACTACATGTATACCAAACCAAACCATCACTGTGTAAGGTATCGAGGAAGCTTCTGATTCTTTTATGCTTGGAAAACAGCTCAAAAGTTTTGGGGTTTATTATTGTAGCAAGCACTTCGTTCCCCGTATTTACAGCGTGCAATACTATTTAATGATGAGCAACGATCTTATCAGGATCCTGATGTAACTAGAGTTATCTGGAAGCTAGAGATTCATATATGTCAATGCTTCCCATATGCCATACTCTTAATTAATTAATGGATCCTAAAACTTTGCACGTGTTACAAAAATTAAATTAGTCAATTATTATCATTTCCTTCCTTTCCTATTCTAGTAATTCGAGACTATAACCAAGGCGGTGGGTCCCCCGGAGGTAATAATTGCGGTCCGGGAGCAACTGGTCGAACAAATTTCACCACAAAGCAATTGACAGAGTTGGAGAAAGAATTTCATTTCAATAAGTACCTCACAAGAGCGAGGTAAGAGAAACTTGAATATATTTTATAGTACTTTATAATCAAGGCGATTTTCTAATTCTCAGACGAATCGAGATAGCGTCCAGCCTACAACTAAATGAGACTCAGGTCAAAATTTGGTTTCAAAACAGGAGAATGAAAGGTTAATTAAATCTTTTAAAAAATTCTTACCTGAGCAAAAGTTAACTTAATTTATTTCTTTAATAATTAGAAAAAAAGAGGAGGAAGGAAGGATTGATCCCTCAGGAATCGGCTGCAGGGTCACCCGCAACACCCGAAACGGTAACAACTTCCGACAACTCCAATTCTAGCTGTCCCCCGGCAGAGACGAAGCTGGATAATTCACCTCAGTCCTCATAGATTATCACAAAACAATTCTGAAATAAAATAGCACCACAACTAAACATCAATATATATACTAATTAACTAATTAACTACTGATAATTAATACTAATTATTATTAAACTGGAATATTATACGATTTAAGAATCAAACAGATTGCTATTCAAAAAACGGCATTTATTTGCCAGCTAGTTACATGCAATTATAATGCAACTATTCCTATTATCGATATTACTATGTTAAATTATTATATACACCGAGATCTACACACAAACAAAATATAGTTAATTCGCTCATGATACCAATCAACGAGTTACCAATAACTAGTTCCCTTATTCAGCGGAGGAGAAAATCACCTCCCTTTAATACATCGAATCTATTACAAACCTATGAAAATTTGCAATTAATTATGATTATCTTGTTTGTCTTATCAAATTTTGTCACCATTTGAATGTACTTAACTTAAATCATTGAATTGAAATCTACTTATTGAAATGAAATCTATTAACTTTGTGATTCACAATTTATGCTATCTAACCAAAACCAATCAATTAATTAATTTGGCTAAGATTTGTTTTCAACTTTTGTTACTTGCAAAAGAGAAATTTCTAATAAATGTTATATTTTCAACTATTTTGCGACAATCAATCTTTCTTGAGTACTGATAACTCAACTATGCGAAATTAATGGCATAAAATATGGCATAAATATTTTTCTCAATTTTGACAGACTCATCAAATTTAAATTTTTAGCCCGAGCCAGGGCTTATGTACCCGGTCTGTCCGTCCGTCCGTCCGTCTGTCTGTCTTGCGATAACTCAAGAACGCGTTGACCGATTTTGATGAAATTTTGCACAAACATGCAT